>JAJPUD010006904.1:36916-117076 GCA_023553655.1 Myrmecobius fasciatus | reverse complement strand
TCTCTCTCTCTCTCTCTCTCTCTCTCTCTCTCTCTCTCTCTCTCTCTGTCTCTCTCTCTCTCTCTTTTATAATGGTGACTAAAATGGAAATGAGTTTTGCATGATAGCATATATATTACCTCTGGCAGATTACCTACCATTTTAGGAAGAAGGGAGAGCAGAGATGTAAGGAAAAAAAATTGGAACTGAAAATCTTATAAAAATGAATGCTAAAAATTTTCTTGACATGTAATTGGAGGGAAAATATAAAATACTATAAAAAGATCTTCAAAAAATAAAATAGGTATTTTTGATTACATGAAATAAAAAAATCCTTTTTTTTAAACAAACAAAACCAATATAGCCAAAATTAGAAGGAAACATGAAACTGGGAAAAAAATTATCAAGTGTCTCTGATAAAAGCCTTATCTCTCAAATATATGGAGAACTGATCCAGGTAAAAGCAAGATGCATTCTATAAGTGATCAATCATCAAAGGATATGAACAGGATGTTTTCAAAAGAAGGAAATATAATTATCAGTATTCATATGAAAAAATCCTCTAACTCACTACTGATTAGAAAAATGCAAATTAAAATAACTATGAGATTACCTAACATGACAGAAAAATGACAAATATTGTAGGGATGTGAAAAAAAATGGGACAGCAATTCACTGTTGTTGGAATTGTTAACTAGTTCAAATATTCTGGAGATCAATTTGGAACTATGCCTAAAGGTGTATAAAGCTGTGCATACCCTTTAAGCCAGCAAAATTTCTGTTAGGTCTATATCCCAAAGAAATAAAAAGTGAGAGGAAATGACTTATATGTACAAAAATCTATAGCAGCTCTTTTTATGGTGGCAAAGGATTAGAAATTGAGAGAATGTCCATCAGTTGGGGAATGGCTGATCAAATTATGATATATGGCTGTGATAGTGATGTGGTCGGGGTATCAATTCCTGGTTTGAAATATAAGTAGACACATGTGAAGAATTCATAATGGCATACTCTTGGACAAAAGATACTTTTATTTATGAGAAGAGATTACAGACAAAATGAAGAGATAAAATAGACACCAAGGGATATGTGAAATAGATTAGAGAGAACAATAGAAAGAATCAAGGAAAATAATTTTAATAATTAACAATGGAAAAGACAGGTCCGCTAGTGGAACTCACAATTAATCATGAAAATATGGGAATTCATAGACTGTCAGGCTAAATCCATAGAGGAGTGTAGGACACTAACCCCAAAGAGGGTTAGCAAGGGAAGGGGATTATGCCATTTACTGGTGGGCTAACCCTAAAAGGGATTAAGCATCATAAAAGAGTTAAGTATAACAAAGAGAAACACACTAAGAAGCTTGGAGGAGGGGGTGAGATGGAATATACCATGAGGCAGGACATCATGGAAGGTTAAAAAAGGATTTTTAGCAAAGATGGCATAGGCCATAGACAGATTTATAGGGGAAATTTAATATTGGGGGTTTTGACATCACACTTTGACTTTCTGATTGGATATAGTAAAGTGACTGCTGAGATGAATCCATTTATGCCCTCTCCTGCTTGCCTCAGGGAATATTATAATTTTATTTTCAGGCTTTCTCTGCTAACCCACCTAGCTACCCAAGCCCTCATCAATAGAATACCATTGTGAATAGGAAATGATAAGAGGGATAGATCCTTTTTGAAAAACTTGGGAAAATTTAAATGAATCCATGCAAAGTGAAGCAAACAGAACTGGGAGAACAGTGTATATAGTAACAACAATATTGTATCAATGATCAACCATAAAAGACTTAGCTATTCTGATGGAGACAGTGATCAAAGACAATTAATTCCCAAGGACTCACAATGAAAAATGTTTTCTACTTTCAGAGAGAGAATTTAATGCAGATAAAAGCAAACTTTTCCTTATTTTTCTTTTTTTGTCTGTTTTAAAACATGACTAATATGAAAATATGTTTGGCATACATGTTTAATGAATGTCAAATAGCTTGCTTTCCTAAGTAGTAGAGTAGAAAGTACATGGTAGAAAAGAAGAGAATTAGGAGATCAGACTTTTTCATGTAATTGGAAAATATTTAATGAAATAAATAAAATATATTTTTAAAAAATACCACACAGTACTTAAAAAAAAAAGAGCTCCTGATATACTATGGAATAGTGTAATAGTAACAATAATAGCTAGTGTTTATAAAGTATTTTGTGTTTTGCAAAGTACTTTACTCATGTTATGTTAATTGATCCTTGCAACAACCTTGTGAGGCAGGAAATGACATTTTATGCCTATTTTACAGATAGGAGGACAGAGACTAAGAAATGATAAATATCTTGCTCAGCATCACTCAATTAGTAAATATCTAAGGCAGTATTTAAAATTGGATCTTCTTGTCTCCAATCTAGCAATCTACTCACTGTAACAACAAATTACATTTGCAAGTTGTGAAAAATGCTAAAAAGGCAAAAGATAATCTACATATAGATTTCAGTTTAACTGGATTTCCTCTACATAATAATGAGACAATTTACAATTTGGCAAATTAGGAATTTGGCTTTTCAAATATGTCACTTTTTTGGTATGAGTTTCAAACACTGAATATTACATCATAGGGTAACATCAAATTAATTATTTAACTGTTTTTTTTTCCAGTGGGTTCACTCTTTGCTGCGCATCTGTGCTATCATCAGTGTCATTTCAGTTTGTATGAATACTCCAAAGACATTTGAACATTATCCACCTCTTCAGTATGTCACCTTTACCCTGGATACTCTGTTGATGTTTCTCTACACTGCTGAGATGATAGCAAAAATGCATATTCGTGGCATAGTTAAGGTGAGCTTTTCAATTGAAAAAAAACCTCACATACAGAAAAGACACTAATCTGAACAGGCTAGCTTAATACTATCAGTGTATTTGATTTAGTAAAAACAAACAAGGCAAGCTTAATTTCATGTAGTTTATTTTTCATGCCAAATTACTTAAAATAAAACAATATGATTACTGAGCTTTAGTGAAAATAGAATTGTAAAATGAAAATATAAATTAAGTAAAGTACATGCATGGCTTAGGGATGACTGTCAGGAGAAACAAAAACTGTGAATGAAGGGTAACCAGTTAACCAGAAAGAGGCAGAATTTGGGGGAAAATGTTATCAGCCTGAATTGCTTTTAACATCTGGAGAGATATTAAAAAGGAGGTGAAGAGAGGTAAAAAAGAGAGTGTGTTAAAATGGAGAGAAAAAGGGAAGTTAATGCTCCAAGATGTATGAATGCTAGAGAAGAAAGAATTCTTGGTATTTTTCCGACTGTCTTGTATTCTGCTTCCTTTAAAAAGTTATATTTGTGATTAGTATTTTCATTTAATGATGAATTTACTCTATCATTAAAGGATCTGTTACCCTAACACTATGTTTCAGGAAAACTTTACTTTGCTTATTATCCTGAATAGAGAAATATTTGTGGAAATTAGAAAAAGGTTGTTTGTTCTTTGTTCTCAAAGAGTACCAGGACATCAAAAAGGTGATGTTGTGACATGCAAATCAATTGAATTTAATCAAGAAAAGGCTATGCAAAGTCACTAGCCTCACTTTCTCCTCCAGAACCATCTGGGTCCAATGGCAATATGTAGTTCAGGATGACTGGAGATGGCCGCAGATTCAGTGAGAGACCTTGGCTCTTTTAAGCTAAGGTCTTTAACAGGACTCAGTTTGGCTCAAAGGAAGAAGAGGAGGAGGCAAACTAGAGTAGTAATGGAAGGAGAGCGTAAAGGAGAAGACAGAAGAGGAAAGAAATTTCAGGGAAAGATAAAAACCCAAAGAATACTTCCATCTTATCACCTGTGAATGAATCAGAAAAGTCAGAATATTCATTGCCTAATTCTGCCACTTAACTATGTGTGACAATGCTTGCTTACTCATTTCATTTCTTCTGTGAAATTAAAGGAATGGAGGTGATGATTCCAGAGATCTCCTCCTTCTAATAAGCAGCTTATCTTCAGATAAGAAGTAAAACATAAAAGCTAAGTTCTCATATCAGTAAATATCAAAAGAACAAACTGCATTTGAAAGTTTGAAGGTGAATGATAATTGTTTAGCTTTCCATGTAATTGTGCATATATATTTTGTGAAGGTCTCTCTTTTGCAGAATCAACATATTGCTGTAAGACAAATACTTTTCCCCCCAAACTGTGAGGCAGCATAGCAATATTACATAGTTTCTCAATAGTTCACCTTAGTGAAATGGTGATAAAGACACTATAAGTGGTAACATGAAATAGATTTGGGAGAGCATAATTAACAATAATATATAAAAGAAGTATAATAAAGATTCGATTCATGGCATGGAACAATCATTATCTATACACCCATCACAGATAATAGAGATTTGCTATTTTATTATATATATAGCACAAACAAATATGACTAAGCATTTGCTTTTGGGGAACACAGCATTTATAGCTCAGGGGAGATGGAAGAGAAAGGGACAAGATCTAGGTATAGTAAAGGAAGGAACCAGGAAAGATTTTGGGAGCTCAGAGGGAGGAGGGGAAAATAAAGGTAAGATCTAGGAAGTAACAAGGCAGTGTATTGATATGCTGAGACTGTCTTAAAGACAGTCTGGGAAAACTTGAGTTTCCATCAAAACTGTCTGAAATATGCTAATCAAGACAGTCTGGGAAAACTTGGGTTCCCATCATGGTTGACAATAGCAACAGGATGGACTGCTTTAGAAATTCCTGAAAATAAGTTGGTCCAAAAATCCAGAAGATCACTTCTTAAAAACTCAATTCACTTAAAAATAAGAATTCACATTTAAAGACTTCCTTAAAGTTTAGAGCAGACTTTGAACATATTTTCTCATTTGCTTTTTACAATAGCTCTGTTGAGATATATTCTTTTTTGTCTTGACTTGTGATTTTATTCATGAAAGAAACTCATTCTTCTAATGTCTATCAGTGACTATCCTATTTTTTTTTTTACAATCATTTAGAATTATTTGAAGCACAGAGAACTTTAGTGACTTGTCCAGAATTTCACAGTTTTCATGTGTCAGGGATGGGAATCAAACTTATGGTTCTTGAGTCTGTGGCCTGTTTTCTACTCTCTGTGCTGCCTCTCATTAGGTAGCAAACATTATTTTATACCTTTAGTTTAATTTTATATTCTTTAATTTAATTTTTATTTTTCGTTATTTTAGCAGCTAATACCTGTCAGAATCACATTTAAAACTTGAGTCTTTTGACTTTAACTATCCCTGCATAGGCAATATATGTAGTCAGAACAGCTCACAAATTCAGAATTTCATGGCCTTGTCCTTTTCTCCTTATGGAGTCCTCATGAAACTTCCCTTTGACTACATTGTTTTTTTTTCTATATTTGTCATTCAGCTGAGTTCCCAGAAATCTCTCCTCTTTTAATTACAAGATAATGAATCTCACTCTGTCAAACAGTTATTTGCTAAGACCAAAGAAAGAGAGAAATCTTCCTTACCTCCCCTCCTTCAGGGGAAGAAAAAAAAAAAGGAGCAATTCTGTCTGCTAGTTCTTCCACTACTGGCTCCTAACCAGATTTGCTTCCAACACTCCAATTCCCTTTCTCTAGGATTTAGCTATTTTAATGCCTCCAGAGGTGTGGTCATCTTTTGATTGTCTAATATCCAGCTCCTTTTCAGTTACTAGAGAGAAATGATGAGGGTTTGATGTGTGGTGTTAATGTGTTAAGAGGTTACCACATAATGATCCTTTTATTACATTAACATGACTATTGAAACTCAGCTCAAACTACCTTCTACCACAATCTTTCCATATCTGCCTTAACTCCTAGGGTCCTTTCTCTCTAAATTACTCTTTATTTGCTTTGCATGAACCTTAAAAGTATGTAATGGGTCCTCTTCCCTAGCCCAGTAAAATGTAAAGCAGTTGAGGCTAGACTTCATTTTTGCTTCATTTTTTTGTCTTTGCATTTGTTTGTACCTAACACACAGTGAGCATTTAATAAATGCTTGTTAATTGATTCATTATTTCCTTTTAAATCATTCTTTCTGTCCAGTTAGTTGATAAGCATTATTAATTCCACTATCTTGTCAAGATACCTAAAATCCACCTGCTTTCCTCACTCCCATAGGCACTCTTTGAGTTCTGGCCCTAACCACCTTTCAGTTGTGCTATTGTTTGCTAATTGTTTTTCCTACAAAGCCTATTTCTCCTCCATCTTATTCTCCATATTTGCCAAGTCAATAATCAATATTTCTAAAGTATATCACTCCCTTGCTCAAAAAAATCCCAGTGGCTTCCTCTTTCTTATAGAATAAAAAGCATACTCTACTGTTTGGTGTTTAAAGCCCTTTACAATCTGGCTTTAGGCAAGCTTTCCATTTTTATTTCACCTTGCTTTGCATCACACATTCTTTGTTTTAGCAAGATTTGGCTAATGGAAAAGCTAGACTTATAACTATTTCTCTTGTATTCCATTTGAGGGTGTTATGACTCAGGGATGCTGCTGGAGCCAGCTCTTAAGGTTTTCCTTTTAGTATGAGCGTTTATACTTAAGAAATTGGCAAATGCTACAAATTGGGACGTGATGTTTTGTTTTGCTGATTATCTAGAGTTAAGAAAGTAAAGGAAAAATATTAATACAATTTATGTATTTAGTTCTTTTTATATGTGTGTGATCTGATTGCCCAGCATTTATCAATATACCCCTGCCTCTGCTGTCAGGTTTCAACAGAGACAGTAACCCATTACTAATCAGCTAAAGATAAGAGAATGTCTCTGTCTGCTAGGGAGGAAGCAACCATGTACACGATTCCATCTTCCTTTTGTTTTTGTATAGATTTTTCCAGATAGCTGAAAATTACTGACTAGGTGACTTCTGACCTTGTAAATAGCTTTTTCCCCAAACTCAGTTCAAGTGCAACACCAAAAAAAAGCCTATCTGGTTGAAAACTACCTTACCCAGGAAATTACGGGGTGCTTTACTTATGTACATTTTGTACTTAATTTGCTTTGTGTGTATGCATGTTAAAGAAATTGATTTTTGCTTTTGTCTTTGTACTCTTAAGTCTATTCCTACTGAGCTGAACATGTTATAGATTTTTAACTAATGCTTTTTGAATGAGTGCATGAAGAGAGACTACAGGAGACTCATCCCTTTATGTGAGAATAATTAATACACCGAAGTCCTTTAAACATTTGTTGTCTTAAGCAGGCTAAACATGCCCCTCTTGACAATCTTGTTTACATTATAGATTTGCTCAGCAAATCCTTTCTTTATAGATAATGCAAAGGTAAATTAAGCACTGTCTAATCAAACTATCACAAATATGGGAATAGTAGAATATAAATAAATCATCTTTTTAAAACATATCAACGTGACATGCATATGGGAGGGCAGTGATTAGAGTTTATTAATGTGTTTATTGGAGAAATGTTGTTTATGATTCTTCTTACTAGTTGGGATTTGTTGATTCAATTGACTAGAATCAATTGAATCCAGTTTCTACATCTTTCCATGACCATTAATCAATATCAATAAATTGATGTGAAGTCTCACCATTGAGGTGAAGAGACTTTACCCTTCCATTTACTTTTTAGCAATTACTCTGTAAATTAACAATCTCATAGTCTTATGTATAAAGACATAGGTTACTATATCCACTAAAACAACGCATCCTAAGACTTTCTGAGGGCTGAGTGATCTTTATTAGGTCTAATTTTGCTCTACCTTGCAGATTTTGTTTCTATAGTATAGATGTAGTAAAGCAGCAAAGTATTGCAGTTGTCTACCTATTAACTGGCTATGAAAACTATTGTCTTCATAATGATGTTACATTTGCAGAAGTTAATGACTAGATAAAGTACACATGGTCCACCACTGGGTTTATGCTCAAATCCCTTTTATCTTATAGGACTTTCCAATCAGGGATCTACTATTATAGTAACCTTAGAGAAACTATGGTAACCTTCATCACACAATGAAGTATCATGTTAGTGATAATTCAAAATAATATATGATAAGACTATTTAGTAAGAGAGGTACAAATCATGTGCTCTGTGGTCTGAAAACCTTTTCAGATATTGGAAAAATCAGGAAAAGCTTCTTACAGATAACCAATGAATTGACTTGTAAGAAATTGGCAGGAATTTAACTACAGAACTATTCCAACATAAAAGAAAGTGTGAACAAAGGCATGGAGATGGGAAAGTGTGCGGGTGGGGTTCCTGTTCTCAGTTTGATTGGATCATAAAATACATGAAATAGTATGAAATAAATCTGACAAAGTAGCAAGATACTTATAAAGGGACCTTGAATACATAGCAAAGTAACTTTACTGAGGAAGCAGTGAGTGTTTGAAGTATTTTGAGCAGAAGTGTAAAATTACCAGATGATGAGACTAGAGGAAGAATAGAGAAGAGAAAATTCTTACAATAAGCTTACACACACGCCTACATACAGAGAAAGAGAGAGTCAGTCATCATGGTCATGATCTCAAACTTGGATGAATTCCTTGCTGAAGAGAGCTCATAGAGAGGAAATTCATTCTCCAGGGGAACTATTCTGTAACTTTTAGTCTTCGAGTAAGGATGATGAGAAGTTAAATGACTTACTCACAATTCAATAGCTACTATGTGTCACATACTGAATTGTACCCAGGATACCCTAATTATGAGGCTGAGTCTCTATTAGCTACACCATGCTGCTTGATATGTTAAAAACAAACAAAAAAAACAAAACAAACCTTAAACCATCATTTTTTCTTGGACAATGGAAATATGACATGTTTGCAAAGAGAGGACAATTTGTATGCAAAGATATATACATTTAATAAGTATGCAAACATGCAGATATTATTGAACCAATAAGTTGAATGTGTAGTCAATTATTATGCTATACAATGTCTGTCTCTGTTTAATTATGATGTATATTTTCTTTAATAGAATAAAATATTTGGTTATGCTATGCCATAACAAAATTACATTGAGTTTTAAATGGGCTGATAAGTAAAATTGCCACATGTATCCTCAGGGAAAATTCATTTTCAATATTTCTAATTCTGTAACCAAATTAATAGGAAACAGAAAAGAAGTATACAGCATGTAGATAACCTTGAAGAGCAGGAGGGAAATAGAAGTAAAAGAAACAGTCAATTACTCTGCCTTCTTAGTAAAGAATATTTGGGAAAGACTTAGTGAGGTAAGAATTACCTATTGGAGTGACTATTAAGTGCAAAAAGCAAGCTTGACCTCAGAGAAGTTATAGTCTCCACGGGGAAAATAACACATAATCAAGTTAAGTAAATGTGAATAGATGAAAATTATTTCATAGATGGGATGAGAAAGCAATTAAAACTGAGGCAAATAAAGAAAAACCCCAGGTGGGAAAAAATGTCTAGGTTCAGATTTGATCTATACTGGGAATCTCAAGAGTCAGAATTGAGGGGAGAGAAAATCCTAGAGATAAGAGAGAACCTGTTCAAAGGTAAAGAATAGGAGTTGAAATGAAGGATCAATGGACTGTATGGTAGAGTATATAAAGGAGATAATTTTTGAAGTAGTTTTAGGAATAGGGACTGGAACCAGCTTAAATAGTGGGTTTTTTTTTTCCCCAGGAACCTAGGTTTACTGCTGAAATGTGTGGCAGATAAGTAGGAGAACATATTTTCCCTGTTCTTCTATACTTGTTCCTCCCTTTTCCTTACAACATTTCAGCAGTAAAATATTTACTCCCTGTGGAAAAATTAGAACTGTTTTCTTTCAGTTACTTCATTGGAGAAGAAAACATTTCTTGACATACTTTAAAAAGAAAGAAAAATAAAATAAAAACATCTAGTCTTAGTCCACTTTTTATATCTCTAACCTAGAAATGAAACAAGGTCTTGTTTTTCACTAATACTGCGGCTATAGAATTGATTGATCTATGAATAGATCAATCTACGTAATTTTTCAATAGTGCAGAATATAACAGCCTTTTCTAGTATAATTCTTGTCTGTGTCTCAATATAGATGCACCATCTTGGGGTTCATCCAATATCCTGAGATCTTTTCTCAATTTCTCTTGAAGAGATGATGATGAACCAAACAGACCCATCCATTAATCATCTTCTTCACCATATGACCAGGTCTTCTTTCAAGATCACGAATATCCATTATTTGTGTTAATTCAACAAACTTTTATTAAGTGCCTACAATATGCAAGAAAACTATGTTAGCAGCTAGGTCCTACATTTTAATGTCCTCCAATACTCTAACCTCCAGGTGCATCAACCTCAACTCCCTTATCTTTATCTTAATTCTAGTTCATTCACCCAAAGGGATGGCCATTCCCTTCTATAAAATATATCTCAGACAGAGAAATAGATAGAGGTATATATAAATATATCTGAGATTCCTTATTCTTTTTTTTTTAGGAGGGAAGAGGGCAACTCCTTGTCTGTAACATTGCAGCCTGCTCTTGAGTATTTAAGATTTTTTTGTCCTCCTCGAGGTGATCCTTAATTTAAAATCTTCAGATACTATGGCCTTTCAGCTATAATATTGCCAGAAAATTGTTATTAAACATTTTGATCTTTGATTCAGAGAAAAGTTTAGGGATCATTAAAATAATTTTATATTTTCCTGTAGGCAATACAACTCACTCTTTCCTCCTGTTCAAATCTAAGCCTAGTTCATTATCTGTGTCAATGAGATATGGTGGCCTAATGGAAAAGTTTGATAGCCTATGTGTATCATAAATAAAATAACCTAATAAATACACTTTATTGGTTGACTAACTTAACTGCTATTTTCAGTGTCTGAAAATAACATGTGCAGTTTTCTTTATGAATGGATTGTTTTATCAGTTTTTACCATACTAATTGACACTTAATAATTATGTATTTGATAAGATGAAACTAATCAGAACAATCCATTATCCTTTTTTTGTAAGATTTTAAAAAAAGGTTATGTTTTACACCAGAGTCAACTTTGGTCATCATTTCTACTTGACAAATAAGTCAACTATTGGATAATGAAGGCGTGTGTGTGTGTGTGTGTGTGTGTGTGTGTGTATGTGAAAACATGGACTTTATGTGCAAAAGTAATTGAATCTTCCAAAGGAGAATTTTTAAGAGAATTAAAATTTTCCTATTTCATATTAATTTTAAAATCATATAAATTGTATTCAGCAAAATAAACATTTCCCCCCAAAGATGTAGGTTACTTGCAGATGTTAGCATTTTCTGACATTATATCAAGTCATCAGTTCTTCTCTAAGATAATAATCTATTTAGCATCAGATGCAGGTTACAGTGGCAAAATGTGCTAACAGACTCACAGATTTGGAGCTGGAAAGAACCTTATAATTATTGAGTTGAATCCTTTCATTTTATAGTTGAAGGAACTGAGGCACAAAGAAGCTGGGTGACTTTCCTGGGTTATTTGAGGTGGAGTTCAAACCCAGTTTTCTTGACTTCTAGCCTAGTCCCTAATCCACCAAGCTATACAGTCTTTTGGCATTTTCCTGGAATCCCCCATAGAAAGAAAGTAAAAGAAACAAGTTTCTAAAGTCATGTTTAATGTGCAACGATCTTCTTTGAATACACCTGTGGTATCAATCCCTGACTAACCAGTATGGTCACTTTTTGTTTGGCTAGATGACTCTCTAGCCTTGATTTTCTGAGGGAGTTTCTCCTTGGTATGATACCACATGTCAACTGTGTGGGCCTTAATAAGGTCTCCCTTCCTGTTTACCTATCTCCCTTCTGATTTGCAAAGTATGGTTCTGGTTGTGAACTTTCTTATAGTAATAACCACAAAGGACATGCTTTTGTTTCAGACAATCACTTCCAGGGCATACATCTATATAATGTTTGCTTTAATTAGCTTATGGAGGTTTCTTTTCCTATATCAAGTTTCAATGTATGTCTGTTCTTAGAGGCAGCCATCCAAATAACGTTATCTAAAAATCTGGGGTCTCAGCCCCATTATTGGCTGTAGGAATATGTGTAGACCTTGCAGTGCTAGTGCTGATCCCTAGAAAGGACCCAGTAAACCAAGAGAAAGGTTTGAAGGAAATGCCTTCTCTACCCAGAACCAGCAGTTCTCTAGCTGACACTCAAGACAGGGTTACCTATAGGCACACCAAGGCCAGGGCCTTGCAAGAAAAAAGGGAAAGAGCAAATGTTCTGGATGGAAGTGGAGACCTGACATCCTGCCCAAGTGTAAAAAGAGGCCTTAATTGGTGTTTTGCTTAATAAATGCTTCATTATGGTCAACAGAACAAAAGCTTAGCAAGTTATTGTATTCTCTCTACATTTTGTCAGTCAATTGCATCATATAAAGAAGCATGAAATGAAATATGTATTTTTTTGAGAAAGCATTACTCTTCCTTTCTAAAATTGTTGTTATATATAAAGGATACCCTTAAAATATATAGATTACTTTGAAAATATTTAATATAGAAGAGAAGGAAGGCATATGATTAGGTATTCCCTGATGTTTCTTCAAAACTTTTTTTTGTTCTTATTTTAATGTCTTGGGTATCTTTCCTTCTCTTACATTGAATTGTCTCTTCTTGCATGGCTTCATTTTGCAAATACTTGCTATGATCCTGTGTTTTTTGCGTTTGTGATTTCTCTAGTATTATTTGTAGTTCTTCTGTGACACAACTAGGACTATCATATGATTAACAAAATGTAGTGGTTGCATTGTCTTTAATAATAAAAAGTGTTTGTTTCTTTAATAAAAAGCAATCTTTGCAGATCATTTTCAGTTATGATATATTTGTTGTCCACTTCCATCCTAATTGTATCTCTAAGCTTTCTATAAAACTTTTCCCCCTCCACTGTTTCTTGCTCCCTTGAGACAATATTACTGATAATCTTCCACTATTTCAGATGTTAGATTTGTTTTTAGATTTTAGAAATTATGATTTTAAAAATGTTTGAAATTCCACACCAAAAGTTGAAAATCCAAATTCAAAAAGTTGCTTTTAGTTGGTGGAAAGTAAATCAAGTATTTGTTGACTGAATAGATGGTAGGTTCTTTTGGTTTTCTGTTTATGGCAATTGATATTTTTTGCCAATATATGTAATTTTATCAGTGTCAGAAATCATCAGAATGTGAATACTCTTCCTCGGTACAGATAATATATACTTTTAGCCAGTTGCCTTAGGCTTTGAATATAGTCTTAATAGAATTACCACTATAAGAGTTGGATATCAAAGGGTTAAGGGTTTGCCTCTGGTCTTGTAACTAATATGTGCCAGAGGTAGGTCTGGAATCAAATTCTTCTAATTCTAATTCTTCTAATCAAACTCTAAAGCTTGTCCTCTTTCCTTAATACCGCACTGTGTGGCAAGTTTCACACCAAGATTTGGTGTGAAATTTTTATAGTCCTTTTCAATGTCCTTTCTTTCATTTGCTTTAATTTAATTTAATGACCAATATATTTTTCTCATTTTAATTTTCCTACCCTAGTATTAATGTTGATCTTTTTTATTTTAAGGCACAGTTCTGACTACAGAGAAACTGTTTACTTAGGAATAATTTCCAGATCAGTAAAGAGTTATTTCCTCTCTGTTAAAATATAATCTACTTCATTTTTTGTGTAATGGGATGGCCAGTACCCTCAGATTCTTTTCTCCAAGAAAGTATTAATGATATATGTGTGAAACTTAGCTATTGAATCATGTTTTCCATCAGCATTTTTTAATCCTTGCTTATTCTCAACTTTGCATTGAATTAATCAAAATCAAGATATATATCAATTTATTTCCAAAAGATTTATTGAACTGATTACTACATAAATGACTTTTATTTTAATTTATGTTTAAAACAGGCTAAAATATTTCAAGCAGAGTGAATTTATTTGCACATACATTTAGATCATTATTCTGCATAAAACAGTTCCATATCTGTAGGAATACTGCAACTTTAACAACATCTGTCTAAAACAAAGCTCATGCCATAAAAATGGACAGCTGTGTACTTTTAAAAATAGTAAAAAAAGTGTCAAAATGGATTAAAAATTTTAAAGTATATGAATGTCAATTAAAATATTCTGTTTCTTGGGAAACAGAAGCATGCCCTCCCTTTAAAAAACAGAACAACCTCTCAGACCTATGGAGATGGAATAAATTTATGTCCAAAGAAGAACTGGAACTCTTAATTGAAAACCAGATAGATAACTTTGACTATATTAAGTTAAAAAGTTTTTGTACAAACAAAACCAATGCAGACAAGATTAGGAGGGAAGCAATGAATTGGAAAATCATCTTTACATTTAAGGGTTCTGATAAAGGTCTCACCTTTAAAATATATAGAGAATTATCTCATATTTATAAAAATTCAAGCCATTCTCCAATTGATAAATGGTCAAAGGATATGAACAGACAATTTTCAGAGGATGAAATTAAAACTATCTATAGTCATATGAAAAGGTTCTCCAAATCACTATTGATCAGAGAAATGCAAATCAAGACAACCCTGAGGTACCACCACACACTTGTCAGATTGGCTAAAATGACAGGAAAAGTTAATGATGAATGTTGGAGGGGATATGGGAGGGCTGGGACGCTGATGCATTGTTGGTAGAGCTGTGAACGGATCCAGCCATTCTGGAGAGCAATTTGGAGCTATGCTCAAAAAGTTATCAAACTGTGCATGCCCTTTGACCCAGCAGCATTTCTATTGGGCTTATATCCCAAAGAAATCATAAAGGAAGGAAAAGGCCCCACATGTGCAAGAATGTTTGTGACAGCCCTTTTTGTAGTGGCTAGAAACTGGAAATTGAATAGATGCCCTTCAGTTGGAGAATGGCTGAATAAATTATGGTATATGAATATTATGGAATATTATTGTTCTGTAAGAAATGACTAGCAGGATTATTTCAGAGAGGCCTGGAGAGACTTGCATGAACTGTTGCTGAATGAAATGAGCAGAACCAGGAGATCATTGTACACGGCAACAGCAATACTATATGACGATCAATTCTGATGGATATGGCTCTTTTCAACAATGAAATGTTTCAAACCGCCTCCAATTGTTCACTGAAGAAAGCCATATACACCCAAAGAGAGGGATGTGAAATGTGGACCACAATATAACATCTTCATACTCCTTGATTGATGTTTGCTTACATTGTGTTTCCTTTATCTGATATGTCTTTTGTGTAGATAAGATTTTTCTTGCACAACAATGATAAGTTTGGAAATATGTATACATATATTTGATTTGCCAATATTTTAACATAATTAACATGTAGTGGATATCCTGCCATCTAGGGGAGGTGTCGGGAGTCGGGGGGAAAAATTTGTAACAGAAAGCTGTGTAAGGGTTAGTGTTGAAGAATTACCCACACATATGTTATGCAAATAAAATAAAATAAAAATAATTAAAATTATGAAACATGAAAAATAAAATAAAATCAAAAAATAAAAAACAGAACAAAAGAACAATCATAATATTGCTTCTTCTCAGTTGTATGTTCTACATAAATGTACCTATTCCAAATTATAATATCCTGCACTAGGAGTTTTCTCATTAGTTGGCAGGTATCTTGGCCCAAGTTTTGGTACTTAATTTTAGTCCAATACAATTTTCCATTGAACTTCTCTCACTCTTTATCCTCTGGAACAGATGTTGGCATACAAGCTACAGTCCTTTTCATGGAGGACCTTTGGAAAATACTTATCATGAGCACTGCAAAAAGAGATAGCCAAATGTTACATGAAATGATTTTTCTTGTTGTGTTTAGATTCAACAAAGCTAACTGTCCTTCTTCCCCCATTCTTGCTTATAATAAGAATGCCACTGTTGAAATGATTCCATTTCTCCTGTGATATTCCATTCATTGGTCATTGGAAAAAGATGTCACATAATTCTTTTCATTATTTTATTTTTTTAAAAATGTTAAAATATAAAGTAAGCACATAAGCAGTATAATGTTTGGAAAATATTACTTTTAAAATATTTGTTTTAGTTAGTGCTTCAATAAGATAATTTTATGTGAGGAGTTTAGAAAAAAATTAAACTTTTGAAATTGACATATTTTAAGTATGAAAAGCAGACTTTGATAGGAAAATAATTGAGTGTAGTAAATTGAGTATTTGAAAAACTATGCTTCAGTATTTCAAAATAATTTGATTGTGTCATTTTAGAACTCTCTACTGATGGAGATTTCCATCCACACTACCTTAATATATGGTTTCTGTTTATTCTGGTCTGCTTGAATTACATCCTCCTACTTGGTCTCCTCTGAACTATAGCTCTCTTGCAGAGCAACTTGTATATTTTTGGATGTAAACATATGTGTATGTATGTATATGTGTTTGTGGTTGTACATAGTTAATCTAATATTACTATGCTATAAAAATGATAAAAGACATAGGTCCATGTAAACCTGAGAATCTTATATGAACTTAGTAAAATGAACAGAAGCAGGAATACAATTTATACAGTAACACTATTCTGAACCAACAAACTTCCAAATGCTTAAGAAGTCTCATTCTACCTAATGACCAACGTGATTATGAAGTACCCATGCTCATTCCACTGATCTTTACATATAAAAATAAAAATATTTTTAGACATGTCCAGTGTGGGAATTTGTCTTGCTTGATTGTGCATAGATGCTACTAAGGTATTTTTTTCTCCTCTTTTCCTTTCCCCTCCTCTTTGCCCTCCAGTGGATTGGGGAGTTGTAGGGAGAGAAAATACTTGGTAATTGAAAAAATTAAATTTAAAAATATGAGAGAAGAATGGGAATCTTGGAATATTATTGTAACACATGTCCCATATGACAGCTAAACCTAGGGAAAAGCTGCAGTAGAAAAACAGGGACAAAGGCAAGACTGGAGGCATGAGATGAGAGGCAGTGCTTTGGGAACATAAATGATTCATCTCAGTGTTATATTCCCAGGAAAGCTTTTCCCTAATTAGGCTTTAATTGCAAACATCTTCTCAAATGAAACATACTTGTCAGAATAAGCATGCTCTTTGAGGGTTCCTTGCAACTAACTCCTTTAGTAGGAACACCTGAGCAGTGAATAATAGCTGATCTTAGTAACTACTTTCTGAGGTGAGAAGAATAACTTAGGAGAGGATAGAAATATGAGAACAATTGCTTGAATAAAGAAGCACAGCTCAAAAGAACTAAGGAATTCATGGCAAACCTGAATCCCTTAAGTGATAAGTTTCATTCTTTGCCCCTAATATCAGAGATATGCTAATAGTTTGCCATGATTCCAGTGGGCAGCCTGATCACAAGATGCCCCCTGGCATTCAATAAAATAAAAGTTCTTAGGCTATTTTTAATGTTTATCTTTGTTTCTCAAGTACCTCAGAGCACTTTGCATATTGTAAAGACATAATAAATATTAATTGAATTGGATTGTGTATACTAAAAGCCAAAAAGATGCTCTGTAGAGTTAAAAATAGCTATAGAGAAGGGGATTTCAACTTTTTTATGTTTTGATAGTTCAATAAAGTTTTCTCAGGATAATGTTTTAAATAATTAGAAGAAATGCTACATTTCAGCTAGAGATTAGTGAAAATTAAAATGTAAGATTTTTTTTCTCCATCAAACTTCATAAACCCCTTATTGGTTAGAAATACCTGCTCTGAACCTTTCAGGCATCCTATTCCAAAGAGGACTGAAATAACCTACAGTTTTGTAAGAGATCTGTTTTGTCATGTCTCTCAGGCTATTGCATTTAATAGCCACACTAGTGGGAACCCAGCTAACAATTCAAGGTGGCAATGTAGCTCCTTCCTCCCTCCCCTTTACTTGCAAGTCACATCGTGTCCTTCCTGATGTCATGGTTGTCTTTGAGAATGAAGGATAAACTATAACAGGATGGGGAAAATTGAGGTTGTTTCTAAGCCATCTTAGATTCAAATTAGTTCAAAGGAGATGATGAGTGTCCTCTAGAAGACCCCCCCCAACCCAGAACTTCCCTATTATGATGATTTTTTAAAGCTTTCTAACAAAACCCAAGATCATTCTGATGCTCATGGTGACTTTGAGGTGATCTAGATTCTTGAATTCTGTGCCAGTGGATCATAAATTCTTCCAGAGTATAAAAACCCAGAAATATTTCAAATATTTCAATATTTTTGTTTGACTTACTTAAGCTGTTGACACTTATACTGTTGACTGTCATTAGAAAGCTAGTTTTGCTAACTTCAGAGAAACCCATTACTAAACCTCATATAGTTTATAGATATAGAAATATAAAAAACCTCAGAGGCTTTCTAGTTCAAATCCCTATACTATTTTCCTAATAAGTGAATTGGGACCCAAAGAGGTTAAATGATTTGTTCAAGATCACAAAGGAAGTAAGTGAAGAAAATATTTGAATGTAACTCTTCTGACTCTATTGCTGGTGGTTTTTTTTCTTTTGTTTTTTGTTTTTTGGGGTTTTTTTTGTTTTTTTTTGCTGTGTCATCATACATGATTTAATATAGCAGGAATATTCATGCCAATTAAGTCATATATCTTTGGAGGTTCAAATTATTTGAAACTATCTACCAGTTATTGTTGTGTATTTTATTCTAGCCAATAAAAAGGTATAACTAAATACAATTTTTCAAAAAGCTAGTCACGATCTCTCATCATTTATATCATCCATGTAGTCTTTTGGTATTTTCCCCCCATATCTTCCTTTTCTTCAAACCTTAAAATAAATTCTATGTCTATCTCTTATCCTTTTCAGCCAGAGAACTTAACAGTCATACTGAATATACATATGTGTGTTGGTAGCAGTGATATTATATTAAACATATCAACCAGCTGGAATGAGGGGAAGTACTCTAGACAGTTTTTATTATTTATTTATTTATTTATTTTAATTTTATTAATACTTTTTATTTGCAAAACATATGTATGGGTAATTCCTAAACATTAACCCTTACAAAGCTTTCTGTTACAAATTTTTCCCCCCTACTCCCCACCCCTCCCCTAGATGGCAGGATATCCACTACATGATAATTATGTTAGAATACTTAAGAAATCAAATATATGTATAATTATTGCATCATTTTTTTTGTGCAGGAGAAATCATATCTACAAGAAAGAATAATCCGATAAAGGAAATACAATGCAAGCAAACCTCAATAGAGAACATGAAAATGTTATGTTGTGGTCCACATTTCACATACCTCTCTCTGGGCTCTCTTCACCGAACAATTGGGATTGGTTTGAAGCATTTCATTGTTGAAGAGAGTCATGTCCCTTAGAACTGATCCTCACATAGTATTGTTGTTGCCGTGAATAATGATCTCGTGGTTCTGCTCACTTCACTGAACATCAGTTCATGCAAGTCTCTCCAGGCCTCTCTGAAATCATCCTGCTGGTTGTTTCTTAGAGAGCAATAATATTCCATAACATTCATATACCATAATTTATTCAGCCACTCTCCAATTGATGGGCATCCCTTCAGTTTCCAGTTTCTAGCCACTGCAAAAGGGCTGCCACAAACATTCTTGCACATGTGGGTCCCTTTCCTTCCTCTAAGATCTCTTTGGGATATAAGCTCAATAGAAACACTGCCTGGTCAAAGGGTATGCACAGTTTGATAACTTTTTGAGTATAGTTCCAAATTGCTCTCCAGAATGGTTGGATCCGTTCACAGCTCCACCAACAATGTATCAGTGTCCCAGTTTTCCCACCCCTCCAACATTCATCTTTATCTTTCTTTTCCTGTCATTTTAGCCAATCTGACAGGTGTGTAGTGGTACCTCAGAGTTGTCTTAATTTGCATTTCTCTGATCAATAGTGATTTGGAGCACCTTTTCATATGATTGTAAATAGTTTTAATTTCATCATCTGAAAATTGTCTAGACAGTTTTTAAAAATTTAATCTTCATCATTAATAGTTTTTCATCTCAAGTTGAGATAAGAACACAACAATAAATCAAGGCCTGATTTGCAGTATTTGTTAATTTCTCTTCATCATGTATGTCAAATTTTCCACTTAATTCAGGCCTTTTTGCAACAAGATCTTTATACTGGCAAATTATTGGTTGTATTTTTGTGTGTATGTTGGTTGTTTTATTTGGTTAGCAATTATACTTAAATTTGCTGAGTATGATTTTTTCAGCCATGACTCAATTCTTTTGCTCGTTGATATATAGTATTTCAATATATGTAGTCTTTTAGGGTAGGTGCTGCTAGGATTTGTGTAATTTTAATTGTGGCTCTGACATATTTGAATTGTTTTCTTCTTGCTGCTCATATTTTCTCCTTGAGGTGGAAGTTTCAGAATTTTGTTATGATATTTTGGGAGGTTTTCCTCATCACTTCTCTTTTAGGTGGTGTTTGGTGCATTTTTTTCTATTTCTACTTTCTCCCCTGGTTCTAACACTTCAAGAAAATTTTCTTTAATTATTTCTTGTATTGAGTCTTTTTTTCTGATTGTAACTTTCAGGTAGACTGATTATTATGGTGTTTTCTCTTTTTAATCTGTTCTCTTGTATTTTTTCCAGTTTGTTGACTTTCTTTTCACAATCTTGTTTTAATAATCTTAAAAAAATTTTTCTCAATCTTTTTCATTTGATTTTTAAGTTTTTCAAGTTCCTCTCTGAATTCTTTTTTTTGGGGGGGGTAAGAGAGGCTTTTTAAAACTTCAGTATCCTCCTCTGAAGACAAATCTTAGTCTTCTCTCTTCACAGAGTAACTTTCTATGGTCGGATTCTTTCTCCTTTGCTGGATTTCTCTTTTTAAATAGCAGCTTATTATAATTACCTATAGTACTGGGGTAAGGGGGATGATACCTGCAGTCTAAGGTCCTCCTTCAATTCTCTCCTATTTCTTGGAACTGAATCCAAGAACTCAGCCCTTTTGTGGGTGCCCACAGCCAGCAGCATCCCTGCCCCAGTACTTCTGTACTCACCATATGTGTTCAGGGCCAATTCTCAGCAGCACAGTTGGGTCTTGTATCCCTTATCAATAAAGTTTCCCTCAGGCTTCTTCTGCTCAGACAGACTCCCCACACTGTCTAGGAGGTGAAAATTCCTGTGGCTGGGGCTGAAGCTACCTACCAATTCAGCTACTGCTGCTGTTGCAGAGGAGGTAACCTAGAGGTGTTCATAATTTCACAGGGACCAAAGCTCAGGCCTGAGATTTTTCTTCAGATATTTTTTTGGTTGTCCCAGGAGAACCACTGTTTTTATCCCAACTCTTGTTTATTTTTACTACTGTTTTATTGTTTATGGGAGAAATCTGGAGAATTTGGAATTTTCTGACCTCCTCCAACATCTTCCCAGAATCCACTCCAAGCTCCTCTACTGTATCTCTTTGACACTCTGATGCATTATTTTGTGATGTCTTTGTATTCCCTTACCAGGGTCCAGCATAATGCTATACAAATTATAAGTACTTTGCAAATGACTAATTAAAATAACATTATAGAATAATCTGGTTTTTGTAATTAGGAAACTATCGCACACATCTGTACAGTGATTGCTCTTTGTTAATAAGTGTGTGTATGTGTGTGAGTGACAGAGAAAGGGAGAAAGAGGGACAGGGAGAAGGGGAGACAGAGAGAGAGAGAGAGAGAGAGAAAGAGAGAGAGAGAGAGAGACAGAGAGAGACAGAGAGAGACAGAGAGAGAGAGACAGAAAACAGAGGAGAGAGAATTTGTGTGTTTGTGTGTTTGTTTGTGTGTGTGTGTGTGTGTGTGTATTTAAAGTCCTATACTTTTAACATGTCTTCCTGTCAAGACAATTTTTCTATACATAGGTGGCGGCTCTCTATGGAAATGAACTGAGTCATGCGAAAATATTCACTTGAAAAACCAAAGTGCTCATGCCCATTTGTCAAATGCTGTTTTTTAAAACCAGACCAAGTCTAGTTCAGAATTATTGTGGTTTGGATAAAGCCTGTGCATCATGCATACAACCAATTGATTTAAAACAAATGCTGCAAACGTAAATCATGTCATTTGCTAGAAATCTAACTGATAAACAATTGATTATTTTCAACCAAGGAAGAATGGGGGTATGAGTTTTAAAGTATTTCCCAATATTTTTTTGCTATCTTAGTTTGTTTTATATGTTAAAGTGTACAGGAATTATCTACAGTTTTGTCAGCCTTGGATATTCCTAAAGTAGACATTGTTTCCAGTAATAATTGCCTTTAATGGATAAAGTCCTAAATTGCTGCATGAGGTAGACAGAAATTAAAAGATTTAAGGTCAAACATCTAATGTAAAAGACCAAATTAGGATCTAGGTCTTTCTAAGTACAATATTCTACCCCCTACTCATACAATATTATATTAAAATATATTCAGAAATAATTTTACACTGAAGTCAGAGTACCTGGACTTTATTTTCCAAAAACCCTCCTTATTTAATATTTTTTGTTCCCACTAATACGCTGGGTGCTGTAGAAAATACTGAAACAGAATTAGTTCCAGCCAAGTTGGCATAAGGATTCCCCATGCATAGAACTGCTTGTTGGATGATTTATTTCATGCTGCCTACCAGCCCTCTTTCAGCAATCTTCTTAGTAACAGCTGTTATAAGAACAAAGATTGTCAGGTAACAAAGAAATCATTGGAGAAAAGGACCTTTTCATGCATCCTGTATATTTCAGATTCTTCATCCTGACTCTCATCCTTTTCTTTTTTTTCTGAAAGTAGAACAAACTTAAAATATCATTTGCCTTTTGAGTACTAGTCAAGTAATAAATAATGATAAAATTTCATAGTAGATGCATCCTGGAAACTCATAAATATAAACCATGGAATTGTTTTTGTTTTTTAGGCTATCCTAGTGAGTAACGTTTAAAAACTGAGACATTGACATAAATGTGTTCAGGTAGAAGTGCTTGAGTTTCTCTGTTCAGTCCATGTGTGGCAGATTTTTTTTTTTTGTTTAGCTACTCCATATTTCTGCTTTGTTGATTGGCAGGCTCCAAGTTTTAACCTTTCATAACAAATATGATTGACACTTCTTGAATGACTAGAATGCACAGCCTTTAAATGTTGATTTCTTTTCATAGTGTCAGAGATCTTTAGAGTTTTTCCTCACCACTTTTTCCTAATGCTACTTCTAGGCTTTAACTTTCCACCATATGAAACGTTTTTAGATTTCTGAAGGAAAGTGGGTATTTAAGTGTGTTTGGGGAGGAGGGAAGGAGGAAGGGATGATGGGGAGTGAAGGGCAAACGTAGGTTCCATTCTGTGCCTCAGTCTGAGTGTGTGTATTTGCGAAAAGGACAATCTATTGGGAACACACCTAAGCTAAATGAGTACAGTGGTATTATTTTAGAGTCTTAATGTGTATGTAAAATAGGGCAAAACTATTAAATGGGCATATATTTCCTTGAAAATAGAAATTAAGAAATAAGATTAGAATTATAAGCATGCAATTTTTCATATTTAAAAATAAAATTAGGCTTTAATCCTCTAGCTTTGAAATACATAACTTGTTATATTTTATTTCTTCAAGTAAAAGGTTTATTTTGTTTAGCTTTTTTTTTTACAAAATTTTCATTACATTATTTTTGAAGTGTATAAGCCTTAATATTATATATTTGTTTCTTCTTCAACTCTGCCTATCTGAAAATATGTTAATTATAGAATTAAAATATTTAATACTAACAACAGTATAGCATAATATTTTAAAATAATTTCAAGTATGCAATGAGCTGTCTTCTCCCAGAATTAGATAAAATATTTAAACCTTTAAGTTGTGAAATGCACTTTGCATATATTCATTACAATGAAACTAAAAATATATAGCTTTACTACTTTTTTTCTAATATATTTCAAACATATACCATCCAACAATAGGATTAATTAAAAAACAATTTAATTTAATAAACAAAATAATGATTAATTAGACAAAGACTTCTTAAATTTTTTCCACTTGCAACCCCATTTTGCCCACAAAATTTTTATGTGACCCCAGGTATATAGGTACATAGGTACATAAAATAGGCATACAAATGAAAAATTTACTGATAATAAATCATAATTTTGTGACGGGGTCATGCCCCATAGTTTAAGAAACTTTGGTTTATTTATGTATTTAGATAAATATACTATTAATAGTGCATTTATTTAGAAAATCTAATTATAAATTTAGAGTTGTTTAGTAGGATTCCAATTATGATAAATAGAATATTTTTGAGAGCAGAGTATCAAAAGAGGAGAATTGAGATGATGCATAAAGACAGAAGAAAAATAGGATGTTGGACCTGGGAGGTATCCTAAAATTTATTTAATTCAGCTTTCCTCATTTTACAAATAAGGAAATTGGGGCACTGAGAAGGGAAATTAATCACTCATGTTTGTACAGCTAATTGTTGTACAATCAAGACTAAAACTTGACCACTTATGTTTGCTTGTGAATACATAATTATTATTGTATAAATAAAATATGTACATATTTATTTTTAGGGTTAATAAATTGAGAAAGTAATAAAACTGGAGTTTCAGAAAATAAACTTGAGTGGAACTTGAAAATGCCTGAACTTTAGTAGTAGAATTTGTAGCACCCAGCAACAACAAAGGGACAAAATTGATAAGCAGTCAAATTTTAACAGTGAATTGCAACATATCACACTCCCCTCCTCCTTCCCCCCTCCCCCCTTATAGAGCAGGACTAGGCTAGAATCTGGGAAAAATACATAAACTGAGAAGTTACTCAAAACAAACATAAATATATGTTTAAGTGTGGAACGAGCAAAATTTGTGTGATGTAAGATGTACAAACACATTCCAAAGGAAGTTAATATAGGTCAGTTGTAATGGCTTATATGTATGAGGTAATTGTGAATTAATGTTTAGTCTAAAGGACAGAATTTTAAAAAAGCAGTCCATTTTCAAATACTTTCAAATGCATATAATAACTCCATTTAATGATTGTGTTTACCAGTAAAAAATGTTATAATTGCATTGATAAATTAGAGAATTATTTGCAATTAGCTTTTATATGTATCTGCAAATGTTGCTACTAAAAGGGCTTAAAAGTAATTTGTTGTTTCAGAAAGAAGTTAAAAATCATCATCTGCAATCTTGATTCTACAATTAATTTGCTTAGCAAACCATAAGAGTGTAAGATGCATTTACCACTTATTTTATAGTAAATTAAAAGGTAAAAAATTTGGCTCGTTACTTTATATTTTTCATTAGATGGATCTTAATAATATTTCATTGCATTATTTGCATTTGTTGAAACAGTTTTTTTAAATGGGTAAAATGTTGGATGCATTCTTCACTTCATATTCAATATCCTTGTTTTAGTTAAAACAATCCTTAAAATAATATAAGATGCTCAGCATGCTATTTCATTGAAATAAATTCATTGCTAAGGCAAATTATCTGCAATAAAGAGAAGATAATTGTAGTGACATTGAATATAACTTTGTTAATGACAAAATAAAATAAAAGCCAATATCTACTGTTTTTTTAAAAAAAGTATCATAAACTAAAAAATACCAGCCTCTTTTGGGTTCATCTATCCGAATTGATATATAATTATTTTTCTCCCATTCAGTGTTTACTTATTAATTGTTCCCATCTTTAAATAGCTTTTTTCTGAGCCTCTGAAAAATTTTAGTCCAATTTTAAGGTCTTTGAATTTCAAAATAATCTTTTCTGCTGCTTAGTTCTTTTAATTAACATCAAATGGTTTATTTTCTGGTTTGTGTCCTCATTTGAATGTACTGAAATAATTAATACAATATATTTGTGATAAAAATCAAGACAATCATTTCATTCTCATATTGGGGATCTCAAAGAAACCTTAAACATATGTAATGTTCAAAATAGCATTTTATCCATTCTGACATTAAACAAACAAAAAAACTAAGGAAAGTTCGAAATGAATTCAAAGACAGCAACTCTTTTTTTATACTTCTCTGCATTGCAGTCAAGTTTTCTATGACCTAAGCATGTTGTTCAAAATATGTTTATATTGTATTAAAGGGCAAAAATAATATGACATTTGGACAACAAATATGATATTTTCCCAGGGATGAAAGACTTAAGAGTTGAAAGTCATTTTGCAGTCATTTTGTCCAACCCCTTCATTTCACAGATGAAAAACCTAAAGCTCAATGAACTGATGTTTCAGATCATACAGATAGTAAGAGTCACGATTTTCATCCAAATCCTTTTATTTAGAATCCAGTCCTTTTTCCACTGTAGCGTCATAGAAGTAATGCTGGATAAATTCTAGTAATTTTTGTTTCTTGAAATGGCAACATTAGTCATATTATGTAACATATATATATTATATGTATATATATATATAAGTCATAGATGTAAGGCTAGATAAATTCTAGTAATTTGTTTCTTGAAATGGCAACATTAGTCTGGCATATTACATTTTTAGCTGTGCATTTGATAATAGACCTTAAGTTTTTATTAGTTGATGAAATTAACTGGGATGATTAATAATGTACTGAACACTACATATGTTAAACATTTTTAGACAGCATACTTGTATCTTTATAATTTGGTAAGAGTGAGAGGTAATAAAATATTTTGTTTGGTCATGGACTTAAAGATTTGGATGAGTGAGTATTTTCATTAATAGAATTATTCCCTCTGCTGGTGAAAATCACACATCCATCATAACTTTATTTCTTGTAAGATGAATTTCTGTTTTCCTTCAAAATTGTTCGTGGTAGATTTGCCCTATACAATGGAGAATTACCTCTAAATCTTTTAATATTTTGTAGTTAAAAGTTCAGCATTCATATCTTAATCTGTAATCTCCATCTTTTTGTTAAAAGAATCACTTATCTCTTTTTTATACATGACATTATAAAGATGTGGTAAGCTGTAGAAAATAATTTGAGAAACCATGTCTATTTTTTTCTTCTGTTTGCCTAGAGAATACATTTAGAGGCTCATTTTCATAAAATTTATAAAATTAATAATATTAAAGTAATAATAAGAGCAGCACTTAGGTAACACTTAATGGTTTGCAAGTTACTTTATGAACATATCATTTCATCTTATCCTCACAATAAACCTACGATATAGGCCCTCTTCTCAAATGTTTGTGGGGTTGTCAAAAAGAATTAGACCCATTCATTCTTTTTTGTTGTTGTTGTTTTTAAAATAATTTAGTAGTATTTTATTTTTCCAAATACATGCCAAAATAGTTTTCAATATTCACTTTGCAAAACCTTGTGCTCCAAATTTTTCTCCCCCCCTTCTCTCCCTTCCATGCTACCTCAATACAGTAAGCAATCTGATATAGGTTAAATGTGCAATTCTTCTAAACATGTTTCCATATTCATTATGTTGTGCAAAAAAATAAGATAAAAAGGAAAAAAAAAAACATGAGAAAGGAAAAAGAAAACCAAACAACAAAAAGGCCAAAATATTATGCTTTGATCTACATTCACTCTCCATAGTCCTCTCTCTGGATGTGGATGACTCTTTCCATCATAAGTCTATTAAAATTGCCTTGAATCACCTCTTTGTTGAAAAGAGTCAAGCCAATCACAGCTGATAATAACATAATTTTGTTACTATGTACGACGTTCTCTTGGTTTTGCTCACTTCACTTACCATCAGTTCAAATGTCTTTCCAAGCTTTTCTGAAATTATCCTGCTCATCATTTCTTATAGAACAATAATATTCCATTACATTCATATACCATATTTATTCAGCCATTCTCCAACTGATGGGCATCCACTCAATTTTCAGTTTCTTGCCACCGAGAAAAGGGCTGCTACAGGCATTTTTGCATATGTGGGACTCATTTATTCTTGATGGAATTGGAAACTTAAAGAATCCTTGAAAAGAACACTCCAGCTGTATACAGTAAAACTTATTGGAAAAAAAAAACTATATATTTTTTGGTCCACAATTCCATTGTTGGGTTTATATGGAGCTGGACGAAGTTATACAATTATTCTAAGTAGATATACTATATATTCAATTTATACAAATTCAACTATAATCTCATTGCTGCAAGGGAATCTTTTTTCTCTAATTGAATTCCTATCTCATTTCTGATAGATGTTACTCCAAATTTATTCTTCTCTCCTCAGACATTTCACATGTTCTACAAGGACCTTCCCTTGTAGTTTTTCTTCACTTTGAAAACCCCTTGATGATCTTTTGACTTTTCTCCTTTCTCTCAGTCTCTGATAATGAAATGACCCTTTTTCTTCACAAAGTCAGTCTCCCTCCATTTACCTTCCATTCCCCCCCAAACTTCTGTAGCAAATATTCTCCCTATTTTTTATTTCTCACTAATAGTTAGGACATCTCTGACTTCCAGAAGACCTTAGTTCACATCAGATCTCACACATATTAGCAAGTCATTTAACTTCTGTTTGCATTAATTTCATAATGTAAACATAAGATGTAAAATGAAGATAATAGCATCAATAGGTTGTTAGGATCAAATAGAATAACATTTGCAAAGAACTTAGCACAATGCCTGGTACATAGAACTTGCTATATAAATACTAGTTATTATTACTATTGTTGTTGTTATTATTAGCTTATCAGTTAGTTTCTTTCCAACTGCCTTCAAATATGCCTGAGATTCTACTGTTTCCCCAAACTATCCTCCTATATCCCTTTTTTGGCTAACCCCCAGAAAAAGTTATTTATAATTTTTGCCATTCCTTGAATGGGAAGACAACACACAAAAGGAAGCAGAAAGGGATTAAGGAGTAGGGAGAAGGTACTTTTAGGGCATGATAACCATGAAGTAGAATTTAGAGAGAGACCCTTTAATGAGAGATGAGTTTGGCTTGTGAACCTTTTTAAACAGACTGGGAGAAATTTTTTGCTCTTTTTACTAGTCTTCTATTCAGTAGGGCAAGAGGCTACTACTGAGTGTACCAGCAAACTTTGAGCACTAAAAGTGATGCAATTTCCCACATGATGGTATTTATGGTGATGAGTTTTCCTGGGGACCATGGTGATAGTGGAGTATAATCCATTCCAGGTAGAAGAAAAAAACCTACCCTATTTCTGTCAAAGATTCCCCCATTTCTCCATTCTCCCTGCTCCATAGCTTTAGATCATCATTATTATTTTTATCCTTACTTCCCCAATATTCCTCACTATCCATTGCTAATCAATGGACAAATTTTACTTTTCTAAATCCTTTAAATCTCTTGTACCTGATCCATTGTCTCTACTTAAAAAAATATTTAATTGAAGCCCTCTTCACCTCTTGCTTAGATTATGATAATGACCTAATTAATTTATCTCTTGGCCGGTGTCCATACATATTACTGCCAAAATGATTTTTATAAAGTGCAGATTGGCTCCTTGTCTGTAGAGTAAAATATGGATTTTTAAGATTAGCTTTTAAAGCTCTTCACAAACTAGTCTTGACCTATCTTTCTAGTTTCTTTGAATGCTGTTCCATTTCATCTCTGTGCCTTTTCACTGACTGTCCTCCCTACCTGGAATGTATTTCCTTTTCACCTTTGTCTCTTAAAATATTTCAATGCAGATAACGCATCACTCTTGGATTCCCCCAGTAACTGGTATTCTCCTTAATTACCTTGCATACTCTAAGCTCTTAAATTCTACTTGATAATATAGTTAAGCCCAGTTATTCATTCACTTGTGCATAAATAAGGTTCAGACTATGGTTTCTACTTTACTGCTTCTACACCATGCAAGCGGTCTACTTCCCTTGGAAGTATTGTCCACCTCTCAGGCCTTTTCCACTGATTGGCTATTTTTTTTTCGGAGATAGTCTAGGCTAACCTAGCTACTTCTGGATTGCTTTTCACATTGGAAATAGACTCTACTTCTGCATACTCTCCTTTGGATGTGCTGCTTTCTCTCAGAACCTCCATTTTGAGAATTCCCAAGCCAGTCTTATCTTCATTTCTCTAAAAGTCTATACTGGCTTGACTCTATACTTTCTCTAGTATACTACAGAAATCTCTTCACTTTGGATGTCTACCCAGAATATAGTGCTTTATATGAATTATGGAGACTGCACATACTGAATTGCATCATATTTTTTAATAGGTAAAGTGGTTTAAAAGGAGATAATTGACTATCAGTGCTCATTTTAGAAGCCCCTGAGCAGGTCAACAATATCTCACTCTTTTTTCTCATACAACTTCCATAACATAATATAATGAACAGATTGTTGGCCTTTGAGTTAGGATGAATTATGCTTGTCTTGCCTTGATATTTATTAGCTATTGAAACATAGGAAAGTCAAATATGAATGTACCTCAGAACTCTCAAGAAGAAGATTAAAAAGTTCATTCAAAATATGTTAGATATGTCAAAATCAAAAAAAATGATGTAAACCAAGAGGCATTGACAATAAGAATGCAAAGACAATTCAAGGACCAGATCTAGGTGCCCAATATTGATTATAGAAGCAATAAGAAGACCAAACACATATTACCTAATTGATACAGGAAGTTTTTGGTACACAATGTTAAAGAGCTAAACGTGCCTCTGATGTTGCTCATAATATTTCCTGTAAGAATTAGAAAGACATTGTTGAGAGAGCTGCTAAATTAGTCATTAAAATAATCAATTCGAATGCTAGACCGAGGAGCAAAGAAAATGAGTAAAAAATTGCACATTTTCATTTGTGTTAAATAAACATTCAAACTACCAAAAATAATTAGCCAATCATTTGTTGATTTGTGTTAGTGAAGAAAAGTTATATACTGGTAGATCACAAGTATGTATTTTTTAAATCCCAAATACTACCACCTCCATAGTAGTATATCATTTAGAAAACGAGTAGACCTAAAAAGTCTCTATCCTCCTTTCTTCATATATAGAATGGCCTATCAGAAAGGTTACAGTTGTCTTCTTCTTACCTGACTAATAGTCATTAATATAATATGGGCTTCCCTCAAAAATGAACTATAAATAACCCCTAAATTTTTTACCTTTTGTCATGAATTGTAGATAACAAGAGAGAAAATAATGTAGTAGATCCTAGACAGCCCCTCCCCTAAGTAATTGGGCTATATCTAATAATTAAGATGCCAAAAGAGATATGATTGAAGAATGGAGAACCTTTAGTTGGCTAAAAGCTTTTTAACAATGCTATTCCACCAAACTATATCTTCAGGGCTAGGTAAGCATTCTAAGGGAGTGCTGTTAAACTTAAATATAAACAGGGAGCATCATATGACTCAGGAAATCATAAATTAACATTTAATTCTGTTGTATTTTTATTTATTTTTAAAACATTGTCCAGCTACATTTTAATATGAGAGCTTTATAACCAGATCTGTAGGCCAAAAGTTTTAAAACCTCTGTTCTAGGGGAAAGAATAGTCTTCATTAAAACTCTTCTTACACAGTGGCAAGAAAAGGCCTATGTTGTATATCTACACAGGCAAGAGTCCATCTGTCAGAAAATAACATGTTGAAATTTATTCACCACTTTGATAAAGTAGAGGGGATTGAAGGGGTCATTAATCAGCTAGCATTTATTTACCATGTAACTACTGGGCTACTGGGTGGCATGGTGGACAGAGTGCCCAGCAAACCATAGCAATATTTCCAAATGGGATCATGATGACCTGGATATGGCTGAACAGCAACAACAAGTTTCCCTAAGTATCTCTTTGTTGACTCAATGAATCAAAGGCTGGGTTTGGAGTTAGGAAGACTCATTTTCCTGTGTTCAAATCTGTCCTCAGACATTTACTAGCTGTGTGACCCTGGGCAATCACTTACCCCGTTTGCCTCAGTTTTCTCATCTATAAAAGCGAGTATAGAAGGAAATAGCAAGCCACTCTGGCATTTTTGCCAGGAAAACCCCAAATGGAATCAGGAAGAGTTTGATACAACTGAAAACAACTGAACATCAACACCATGTGCCATGTACCATTCTAAGTGTTGGAAAGTCAAAGACAAAAATGAAATTATCCATGCCTTTCAAAAAATTATATATTCTCAGCGAAACAGTGTATAATACATGAATATGCAACAAACATACAAAGTTTTTTGGGGGTTTTGTTTGTGTTTTTAGAGGGGTTGGAGTGGGGATACAAGTTTCTAGCATTCAGGGACATCAGGAAAAACTTATTTTTTTATTAAAACTTTTTATTTTCAAAACATATGCATGGATAATTTTTCAACATTGACCCTTGCAAAACCTTGTGTTCCAATTCTCCCCCTTCCCTAGATGGCAAATATATGTTAAATCCAATACATGCATATATTTTTATACAATCTTGCTATACAAGAAAAATCAGATCAAAAAGGGAAATAAAAAAGGAAAAAAAATGCAAGCAAACAACAACAAAAGGAGTGAAAATGCTATGTTTTGATGCACACTCAGTTCCCACAGCCCTCTTTCTGGGTGTAGATAGCTCTCTTCATCACAAAATCATTGGAACTTGCCTGAATCATCTCATCATTGAAAAGAGCCACACCCCTCAATTGATCATTGCATAATTTTGTTGCCATGTACAGTGATCTCCTAGTTCTGCTCATTTCATTTAGCATCAGTTCATCGAAGTCTTCCCAGGCAATATCAGGAAAAACACAACTAGTCCTTTTTTGGGCTGAACTTTTCTGAGACAAAGGTGAAGACAGACAAGCTATATAGAGTACAAAAGATAGGAGATGGAACATAGTGCACATGGAAAACACATCACCAAGACCAATAAAAGACCCAAAAAGGCCATTTTGTCTAAACCAATGATTGTGTGAAGGAGAGTAATGATAAATAGAAAGGAAAGTTAGATTAGATTATTAGATTGTCAATTACTGTAGCAGGTGAATGACATTCAGATAGATGCATTTATATAATACCTGGCCAACTTCCCTGAATAACTGACTTCCTACTTTGATCTTAAATTTTGATAGTCTAAAGAAACTCTGATTCTAACCTAGTTTAGAATTGCTTCATCCACATCCTGTCTCTCAATTAAAAGGAAGGCCTTCTTCCACATGCCTGATCATTACCCTAATCATAAACTAATTTCAGTTCATCTCTAGGAAATAGGATATTAATGTCAATATGGAGGTTATTTACTTTCTCCTGTAGTATATTTAAAAAATGTTATTGTCAATGACATAGTTTAAACCACATTTCAGTTCATGCTTACTAATGGTTTAAGGATTTCGTGATTCTAAACGTGCAGTAAATCCTTTTCTCGTAAAAAAAATGGTTTACTGATTATTTTGTACATTGCCATTACTTCTAAATAGTGCATAGATCTCCCAAGAGAACTCTACTTTGTGGAAATATACATAAGCAAAACAAATCTTTCTTTTCTCTAAATCTGATACAGTATGTCACATTTTGCATGCATATAGTATAATTTTTCATTGTTGGGAGAGGAGAGGTATGTTTCATTGCTTGTCTAATGGAGTCAAGATTAAATTGGATTAAATTTTGACATTTTTTTGATGTTTTCTTTTTTCTCCATATAAATTGTTCTCATTACTGTTTACTTTATTCTATATCAATTCATGTTTTCCCAAATTTCTCTGAATTCTTCATATTCTTGCTTTTCTTTTTAATTGAAGAATAATATTTTATCTCATTCATACATGATGTACTTCGATTCCATATTTTTTTCTTTTTTGATATCACAAAAAGTGCTGCTGTTAATATTTCTTGTAGGTTCTTCTGCCCACTTTTCCATGGCTCATACTGTAAAAGTAGCACAGCATTGCACAGGAGGGCCATTTTAAAATCTTTATATGTTTCTTTTCATCAGTTGTCACTAAAACAAAAAAAATCAACAGAACAAACCCACTCCTCCCCCCAAAAAATTCATCACCTGCTGACCAAACTTCTGGTGATGATCTTTTCCATATTTAGGTAGGTTGACTGACAGACAGCAGATATTATTTGTCATTGGGTTTGTATTAAAAGCCATTTCATCTTGGTACCTGTCAGAGATTGACCTTTATTGGTCTTGTCTTTGACAACTCTAGGTCACTTTTACTCTGTAATGAAGCATTAAAATAAGACTGTTGGTAGAACATGGGCATAGACACTACTTTGAAAAATGAAGGTATAGCACACATATATTATAGGACATTATTAGTTGAGTCTTACAAAAAAAAGGAATTTTTAAGGCAAAAGAGTAGACATGAAGAGAGCATGTTAATTGGGTATATTCTTTTGTAGACAAATATCCATTTTGGCTTCTGAGTATATCAAAAATTGTTTTGCTACAGACTTTTTAACCCATTCCACAAAGGCAAGGAGCAAAAGTATAAAATTAGCATACATATTAAATTTGCTAAGTGAACTTCAGTAGATTTGATATTTCTTCAGTGATGATATTCACCTTTAGTCTGAGCCCATATAATGCAAAATCTGGAAAGAATATTTCTATTGGTTTTGGAAATTTCCTGATGATTTTCATTTATTTCCTTTTTAACATCCAGCACTCCTTTTAAAAATCTCTTTTAAAGATCAGATTGTGAAACCAACCTCAAAAATATAATAATTTTTTTGTTCATTTCCTACTTTATATATAAAATCAGTCTGTCAGGCAAGTACATTCTCTCTCTTTTAGGCATATTCTTTCCTTTTCTACCTCTAGCCATAGCATTTCCTGTCATTCATAGCTGTCTCATCTGGCCCCCATAATCTTGCCAACTTTTGTTTTTCCCAAATTTTAGAAATCTCCTAAGAATGCACAAACACCAAATTCTTTTAAATTTTTTCCCAGATTTTAGAAATCAATGTAACTACCCAATAGGCATATTAGGGAGATGGGGGAAGAAAAAGAGGAAGAGAGAAAAAATGGGAGACAGAGAAAGACAGAGAGAGAGAGAGACAGACACAGACACAGACAGACAGACAGAGACAGAGACACACACAGAGGGATAGAAAGAGAGAGATGGAGAGAGACAGAGAGACACAAAGAGACAGACACACACATATAGAAGGGGTACAGAGAGAAAAAGAGACAGACATGACAAAGAGAAAGAGAGAGAGCAAGAGAATATAGTGAAAAAATATCATTATGAAAATATCATTTGGTCATTTTTTTAATGATTCAAATACAAAAGGGAAACAGCTGTGACAGCTGGAAGTAAAATTTTTATAATTTAACAGAAAAACAAATGGATCGATATTTTTAGAAAACATAGGTTTTAATCTGTTTTATTGAATAACATTGAATCTCTTTTGAAGAATACCAAGTAAGCATGCATCTTAAAATGAGTAGGGAGAAGACTCTGGAAAGATCCTAGAGATTATTTATCTCTTTGACTATTCTATTTAATAACTTGACATTCTGTGCACCTATATTTTTTTGGCTCATAAGAAGAAATGCACTATCTGACCAACTCCAGGATTTTGTATACTTCCATAAAACATAAACCTCACATGAGACAAAGTAAGGCAAGAAAAGATGCTTGAATTTCAGCATATGAGAATTTTCATCTTGAATAATTGCAAAGAAGGATTTTTTTCAGAAAACCTACATTATATAAACATGTTTCAAATTGGATTAAGTACTATTTAGAATAGTTAACCCAATATTTTTCATTAAATTTGATCCATTCTTCAAATAAATGGGTTCTTTAAATCTCTTTGTTTTCTACCTTCTTAGCTTAAGCAAAATTAGTGTAAGCTTTATAATGTTATCCTTTACCACAAAATTATATAATTCCTTATTTTGTTAAACATTCACCTCTGTACTGTGTAATCTTGAATTCTAGTTAATTTCCTTCTTAAGAGTGATAGTTATTTTAATGGCTCCTTCAGGAAACTTGACTTCTTCAAACTTTGTCAACTCAGAAGGAGGAGAATCTTCCAAGAAATATGCTGCCTTCATGTTTTTCATTTGGTTAAGTTCCCTAAATATAAAAATTAAATAAAATAAATTTTAAAAAAATAAAAAAATAAATATGCATGGATGTATTTTTCCTTTCTATGAACATCAAATTTTACCTATTAATGAAAAGATTCTTTGAAGAAAAAATATAATTACATGTATGTAATCATTTTAGGACTTCTAACAGAATTTACCATCTTTTCCATCCTCGGAATGAGCCTTTGAATGTCTATTGAATATGGATAATAAAGTTGTCTCTAGCTTTACTTTAATAAATGGTATATCATTTGAATATTTCCTTTCTAGAACTGCAACACTATTTTCATATGAATTGATAATAATGATATGCAAAATTTCTTTTTAGGGGGATAATTCCTACGTGAAAGATCGTTGGTGTGTTTTTGATGGATTTATGGTCTTTTGCCTTTGGGTATCTCTGGTGTTACAGGTAATTAAATCATTTTAAATTATAGGATCACATTTTCAGAAATATACCCTACCTATTCTTAAATTATCTAAATAGAACTATAAAAGGAAACTTTTTTGAAAATATGCACAATTACATTTAATTGCATAGCATTTGGTGAATACTATCTCTCTTTTGACAATTATATGTGAGAAATTTATCCCACTCTTTACCCATTATTTAATTGGTATGTTACTTTAGCACGCCATCTGTGCATTATTTATAATCTGTCTTAAGATAAAATGGCTTACCCCCATCATTTTGGGGGGATCCAGACTTGGGAATTCATCGTTATCTCTTGAAGAAAAATATCTTGTGTAGATCTGTCACTGTTCTGCTTCTTTTTTTTTAAATTAAAGCATTTTATTTACAAAATATATGCATAGGTAATTTTTCAACATTGACCCTTGCCTTTTGTTCCAAATTATCCCCTTTTACCCCAACCCCTCCCCTAGATAGAAGGTAGTCCAATATATGTTAAATATATTAAAATATATGTTAAAACCAATATATGTATACATATTTATACAGTTATCTGTATAAGAAACTGCTGCACAAGAAAAATCTAATCAAGAAGGGAAAAAAAAGCTGAGAAAGAAAACAAAATTCAAGCAAACAACAACAGAGAAAGTGAGAATGCTATGTTGTGGTCCACACTCAGTTCCCACAGTTCTCTCTCTGAGTATAGATGGCTCTTTTCATCACTGAACAATTGGAATTGCTTTGAATCATCTCATTGTTAAAGAGAGCCATGTCCATCAGAATTGATCATAGTATAGTCTAGTTATTGCTGTGTATAATGATCTCCTGGTTCTGCTCATTTCAATTAGCATCAGTTCATGTAAGTCTCTCCAGACCTCTCTGAAATCATCCTGCTGGTCATTTCTTACAGAACAATAATATTCCATAACATTCATATACCATAATTTATTCAGCCATTCTCTAACTGATGGGCATCCATTCAGTTTCCAGTTTCCTGCCACTACAAAAAGGGCTGCCATAAACATTTTTGCACATGTGGGTCCCTTTCCTTCCTTTTAAGATCTCTTTGGGATATAAGCCCAGTAGAAACCCTGCTAGGTCAAAGGGTATGCACAGTTTGATAACTTTTTGAGCATGGTTCCAAATTGCTCTCCAGAATGGTTGGCTCTGTTCACAGTTTCATCATCAGTGTCCCAGTTTTCCCACATCCCCTCCAATGTTTGTCATTATCTTTTCCTTTCATATTAGTCAATTGTTGTGTAGTAATATCTCAGAACTGTCTTAATTTGCATTTTTCTGATCAATAGTGATTTGGGAGCATCTTTTCATATGACTACAAATAGTTTCAATTTATTCATCTAAAAATTGTATGTTCATATTATTTGAGCATTTATCAATTGGAGAATGGCTTGAATTCTTATAAATTTGAGTCAATTCTCTATGTATTTTAGAAATGAAGCCTTTATCAGAACTTTTGAATGTAAACATGTTTTCTCAGTTTATTGTTTCTTTCTAATCTTGCATGCATTAGTTTTGTTTATACAAAAACTTTTTAACTTAATATAATCAAAATTATCAATTTTGTGATCAATAATGATCTCAAGTTCTTCTTTGGTCACAAATTCCTTCCTCCTCCACAGATTTGAAAGGTAAACTATTCTATGTTCTTCTAATTTGTTTATATCATTCTTTATGTCTAGATCATGAACCCATTTCAACCTTATCTTGGTATATGGTGTTATGTGGGTCAATGCCTAGTTTCTACCATATTAGTTTCCAATTTTCCCAGCAGTTTTTGTCAGATAGTGAAATTCTTATCCCAAAAGCTGGGGTCTTTGGGTTTGTCAAACACTAGATTTCTACAGTCATTGACTATTTTATACTTCTTTTTTAAGACTTGCTTAAGATCACTGAAAAAAGTTAAGGATCTTGCCCAGAGTCCAATAGCCAGAATGTGTCAGAGGAGGAACTTCATTCTGGATTATAAATTGGCTATCCTCACATGTTAGATTGCTCTTCATCACCTTGCCTCATCATACAATATCAAAAATTAGATTAAATCAAAGAAGGAAAGCTACACTGAATTATGGGGCACTAAATGATGAAAATTGATGGGAAACAATTCACACATTCTTACTCATTTTCACCAGTATGGACATAACCAGATCAAGCTAGAAAAAAAAAAAACTTTGTTGGCTCTACCAGGCTCTTTCAAAGGAAAATTAGAGTAATATATAGTTTGAAAAGGGCATAAAGTAAAGCTTTATTCTGAATAGTAGTAGCCAGTAATTTTGTTTATTATAATATATTTAGGCATAATTTACATTGGATTCAATTAAACTGGATGTTTTCTTAATTTTAAAAAATATAACTTGAGAGGAATGGTGAATAGGCGAGTTGGTATACCTAATGGAAGTGATTCCTTTCCCTTCATCCTTCTCATTGGCTAGTATCTTCCATATAAGATTATTATATATTGATACAGTATATATCTTGTATGTAGAGTTATTTGCATGTAGTTTCTTTCATTAGAAGGTAAATAGAATACTTTTTTAACTTTCCTGTATAACCCTTGTACTTGTTACATACTAAGCACTTGAGAAATATTTGTTCATTAACTCATTGACTATCCAGGAAAACCTGGCTCCAAAGAACACTTTTGATTACTTTGAGACTATGTAGCAGGGTACCTTGTACCTCAGGTACAATATTACAGACTGTCACAGAACTGCTATCAATTGGTAAAGAGTGTTTCCTTTTTAAGAGTTTTAACAATTATGAAGAAAAAATACCTCATCCCCACAGTCTCCCCCACTGGTAAAGAAAGATCTAGTTGGTAAAGGTAATTTCTTTTATTAGCTATTTGGAGTGCTTCATAACTAGACAGCTTTTTTATTTTTAAAATGATTTTATTCTGATATAATTTATGGTCTTCTATTCTCATTGGAATAAAGGTATGAAATAACATTAATACACTCCTTTAAAACACTTTCCTTTAGATTAAATGATACTATTCACATGTTTTTCTTAGAGTTTTTATTGTTCCACCTTCTTTCATAATTTTTTGATTTATATCTTTAGATACAACAACTAAGAATTCAAATTAATCTCATCATTTTTAGTAAGGATATAAGCAATTAAAAAGTTGTCTTTTATAAATTGACCAAATTTATAAATATTTAAAATTGATATTTTAAATTAATTATAGTTTTACATGAATGGTTGTTTTTACACATACGCTATAGTGCATAGTGATGGTACAAAATTGAATTTTAGCTTTGGTAGTTTCCATATTAAATGATCCTTTCTTAATTGTCTTTAACAATTTCACTTAAAATTAAATTTAAGGTGCAATATGCAACTAAAATTCTTTTAGAAAATAATCTGCAAAACTTTCTAATAGTTGATACTGTTCCTTTTACCACCCTCTCTCTCCAAATGGAATGGTATATTTTGGGAAATAATGAATGTCTCTTCACTGGTTGTTTTCCAGTGGACTAATTGCCTACTTGTTAGGTATGCCTTATATGAGATGAGGTACAAATAGCTCTGTAATGATGAAATTATTAGAGCCTAGGAAAGCCTAAATATGATGAGAGGGAAAATCTGAAAAAAAGAATCCATGTCTACATATTTACAGGTATTTGAAATTGCTGACATAGTTGATCAGATGTCACCTTGGGGAATGTTGAGGATTCCACGGCCTCTTATTATGATCCGGGCATTCCGTATTTATTTCCGATTTGAGCTGCCAAGAACAAGAATAACAAATATTTTAAAGTAAGCATTTCAATACATAATTTTAATGTACTTTTAATGAATTTTTACTTGTAAGCAAGCTTGCTATTTTATGTTTTTAAATATTTATTTTTCTAGGCGCTCAGGAGAACAAATTTGGAGCGTTTCAATTTTCCTACTCTTCTTTCTACTTCTATATGGAATTTTAGGAGTTCAGATGTTTGGCACGTTTACCTATCACTGTGTAACAATTGACACTCAGCCAGGGTAAGTTTCCTTATGAACATTGACTTAATTTGGATGTTTTAGTAAAAAAAGATATTTCTACATCACTTAGTGTCTCCTTGTGAAAGAGGGCTTAGTGTCATTTTGTTTCTCTTCATCAAGAGTATTATTACCCCTTTTACTTGAGAATGCCACTGTTTATTTTTTGAAAAAAAATCTCAGCCTCCAGGGATACTTCTTTATTTCCTCTTTGGAGGGGGAATGAAGCATAAAAGGGAGAAGGAAAATCACTTCCTGTGGGTCTAGAGGAGTGGTGGAGAAATGTCAATTATTGTTGTTCTTTCTAGCTTCTCTGACCCAGAAACCATATTCCAGTATCTGGAGGTGCAATAGAATGATTTTCAACCATATTTGATGAAAAGCAATTTGCTTTATTAGAATATAAATCAGTCACCCCCAAAAAATAAATGTAAGAAAATCTCATTCTGTTCATAACTGCAGGACTAATCTGTTCCTTTTTACATTTGGAAAATTATACAATGGACCTACATACTTTATTGCATACATACCTACATACCTGCATATATATATATACATATATATATATATATATATATATTTGTATGTATGCACACACACACACTTAAGGACGATACACCCACCTCCTTAAGTATGATAGACAGGTAATCTACCAATAGAAATATATTATGACCAAATCAGAAAGTTCTGTACACATACTTTAAGATCATATATATTTTTTTCAACAAGATTTGTTTTGTGTTTTAAAAAAAAATCATTTCTACCAGATGGGAAAAAGAACACATCAGATGAAGAACAAAAATCAATAATAAAAGCTAAGTTCTTTAATAAAAATGTGATAGGATAATAGCTATTAATAATTAATTACTTTTGTAATATAATAAGAGAACAAAAACTGAATCATGGATTTTCTAAAGTTGTCAGTTTGAATTATGTTTCTGGAAAAGAATGAGACAATTCAAAGATTTTAAATGCATGCTTTTTAAAAATACATATTTTAAAAAAACAAACAAAATAATCCAGGATGATTATTAACAGCAAGAAAATAAGTAAACTACGTGTACATTCTAAAAATAATCTTTCAAGTCAGAAGTTGACATCACTGTTTTTATTTCTTTCCAAGACTATTATTGCTTTTCTGAAATGCAGTTATATTTTTACTTTAAAATACCATTTGAGAAGGAAAATATAAAGCAAAACAGAATTGTACCAATTATTAAATTTCTAGATAAGCTTCTGCTGTCAAAAATATGAAGTGTCATGAAGGATCGATGAATGAATTATCAGGGGAACCATTTGTATTATGGAGGAAATCAAAAGCAAAAATGAAACATTGAATTATGTATATAAATGTACAGTATGAAAGAAATTCAGTGACTAGGTAAGCACATTTTTAGAGACTCTGCTCACCTAAAGTTGTTTATTTCATATATTGATCAATTCAATTAAAGGGAGCTTTAGAGCCTAATTAATGTATAAAACCATTAGCATTATTTTGGAAGTTTTATACATAAAACTATAAACACCAGTTTTTAAAGCTTTTCTTTAAATGTTTCTTTGTTAAATCATTATAGGGAAAATTTCCATGAATACTGCATTTCCCTACTAAGTACAGTAAGTACATAAATATTAAAGGAGCACATTGAAATGTATGGTACTATATTTGCTAAGTGCTATAAAGGCTAAAGATTTTGGTAAAGTCCCACCTTCTCTGGGCTCACTCACAATTGGAATCTGGATTCTCAAAATTCCACATTTTGGACTGGTAACAGGCAGAGAATAATGTTCATACTTTATATATAACCCATTGTACAGGGCAAATTCAAGCAAACTACTTAGACTGGGTAATCATTGTCCAATTATCATTAGTCTCAAGAGAATTGGATGGAGTTAGACACCTTAAGAAAAGAGTTATTTTTAAAAATAAATATATATTGATAATTTTTAATTTTTTCATTATTAAAGCTTCCCATTGTATCCCTCTTACAGGCCATCCCATTTGACAAATAATATTTTTAAACATAAAATATAAAGAATAGAAAAAAATCAGAAAAACTAATTAGTGTGTCAAAAATATGTGTAATATGGTCCATTAAGCTTGTGGTCTTTCTATCTCTGCAAAAGAGGCAGGAGTATACCAGTTTGAGCAAACTTAAGCTGACTCATGAGAGCCAAATATAAAATTATCAGTGCAAACATTTAGAACTCAGAAATCATTAGGTTTGATTTATTCTTTTGTTCAAACTGAAGGGAAAATATTAATAACATAGGTTAAGTTTAAAAGTGTATCATGCATATTTTTGATTGTTAATAATTTCACACTTTTGGGTGGAAGTATCTCCTTATATCTATTTTTTGGAACCATGTTTGTTCTTAGAAATTTTACATTTAATTTTTGATATTTTTTAGAGATTCTTTCCAAATTTTCCAAAAATCTCTTGGATCTGCTTATTTCCCTTTGCATCAATTCATGTAGATTTTCCCCAAATTCTTTGTATTCCTCATATTCATAATTTCTTACAACATAGTAATATTCCATTATATTCACAAATCACATTTTGTTTATCCATTCTCTAACTGATGTACATCTACTTTCCTTCCAATTCTTTGCTACCACAAAAAGTTCTGCTCTAAATATCCTGGTGTATTCATGGTGGGAATGCTCTTAAAATTGTTTCCCCTTGGGATGTATCACTTGAAACTTTGGGTCAAAGAGTATGGATATTTTAGACATTTTATTTCAATAGTTCCAAATAGCTTTCAAAAACAATATACTGATTCACAGCTGCTTCATGCAACAACATTCCAATATTTTTCAACCCCTTCATCATAGATTGTCTTTTGTTATTTTTGCCAATTTTTAGGGTATTAGGTGAAACATCAGATTTAACTACCTCATGAAGGTTCTCTTATTAATTATGATTTTAAGCATTCTTTCATATACTTGTTAATAGTTTACAATTCCTTTTTTTGAAAATGATTCATGCTATTTGACCACTTCTCTGTTGAGAAATAGCTTTTGGTCTTCTATTTATATATACATTAATGTTTTATTTACCTTGCACATCTCTCCTCAATTTCAAAGATTTTTTTTAAAAGCTATTCAAACACTTCTCATCTTATTCTGTGTGTTAATTTTGTGCAGAATCTTTTCAGCTTTATGCAATCAATTATTTTTTTTATTTTATATCTATATTTGCCTCTATCTCTTTTGTTTAAAAAATACTCAAAGCTGTGAAAGTCATATGATCTCTGTTGTAAAGTTCCCTCACCCCATCCTCCAATTCTTCCTTGTTTACTCTTTTCCATTGATCTAACTGATCTTTTGCTTGAGGCAACTGGGGTTAAATGACTTGCCCAAGGTCACATAGCTAGAAAGTGTGTTAAGTGTCTGAGGCAGATTTGAACTCAGGTCCTCCTGAATTCAGAACTGGTACTCTATCCATTGTGCCACCTAGCTGCCCCAGTTCTATCTGTTTTTTTAATCAGTATTTGAAATTTTTGATGACCTTTAGAGGTCTGGAAGTGCTTTCCTTTCTTAATTTGTACCTCTTTTCATTATTTCCCATGATATACTGGCTATTCTGTTTTTCAGAATGAATTTTGTAATTTTGTCAAGTACTATCAATAGATTTGATAATTTGGTATAGTATCAAAAGTATAAATTAACTTTGGTAATATTGTTATTTCTATTATATTGGTGTGGCCTAGTCACAAGAAATGATTATTTCTATAGCTATTTAAGTTGGATTTTTAAATATCTTTATGGAACCATTTTAAAATGAATCTGTACAAATATTTGATGTGCTTTGATAAATTGATCCCCAAATATTTCATGCATTTTTTTAGTTACTGGGAATGGAATTACTCTTTCTATTAGTATGTCTTGGAATTTATTGTTGTAATGTAAAAATGCTATTGGTTTTATGATTTGTTTTGTAGCCTACGGCTTTACTTAAAGCTCTTGTCTCAATTAGTACCTTTGCTAAGTAAATCATCATATCAGCAAATAAAGATAGTGGGGGAAATATGGGGTATTCCTACTTTGTTCCTGCATGTATTGTGTAATAAAAGTGTAACTTATATTCTAATAAGGTATCATATAGATATTTTAGGATTTGCAAAATATTTTATAAATTTCATAACATTTATCTTCATAAAAACCCTTGGAAGGTTGGTAGCATTATTATAAATTAGAATCCTATTATTATAAAGGATTTTAATTCTAATTTGGCCCCACTGGATATGATTCTTGTTTTTGGTTTTAGAGAGATTATTTTTATCTTATGAAGGTCCTTCTTTACCTATACTTTATAGCCTTTTTTGTAGCAGAAATGCATGCTGTGTTTTTTAAAGCTTTTTCTACATAAACCAAGAAAACCAAATGGCTTAGGGTATTTTTTGTTTTAATATGATTATGATGCTTGTTTTCCTAATGTTAGTTATCCATCTGTCTATCCATCCTTCTATCCCTGGTGTAAATCCCACTTAGTCATAATGAATTGCAACAGTCTGCTTGCTAGGGCTTTATTGAAAATATTTGAATAGATATTCATTAATGATATTGGTATAGAGTTTTTTTGTGCTTTATCTTTTCCATTTTAAATATCAGCCTTACAATTATCCCATTAAAGGATTATGATAAGGTGCTTTCTCAATTTTTGAGAATATTTGATGCCATATTGGTACTAACTGTTCTTTAAAAATGTGGTAGATTTTTTCCTTGTGATTTTTTTTGTTTGTTTTACCTTTTGATCTGATTTTTTGTGTGCAGCATGACAAATATATTTAGAAGAATTGCACATGTTTATTCTATATTGAATTGCTTGCTGTTTATAGGGTGGGATAGGGAGGAAGGAGGAAGAAAGATTTAGGACACAAGGTTTTGCAAAGGTAAATGTTGAAAACAATCTTTGCATGTATTTGGAAAAATGAAAAGCTATAAAAATGTGATAGAATTTTCCAATGAATCTATCTAATCAAGATCAGGAAATTTGTTTTCTTTGCAAATTTCTTTACAACAAATTTTATTTCTTTTTATGAAAGAGAATTATTTAAGATTTATATTTTCTATTCTTTTCCGAAATTTTGTATTTTTTAAAGCTATTTCTCTATTCCTTTTATGCTGTCAGATGTGATATCAAGAGCTATGCATAGTGGCTTGTGATTACTCTTTTCATTCTGGTTTTATTCTTATTTCATCTTGTTTGTACTTATGAACTGGGTTCTCATTGGCCAGTCTCCAAGAACACTTTATAAAGAACTGAAAGATACCCAAAGAGGGTTGTTGTTGTTTTAGTTAGTTTTTTTTTTAATCAGTAAAAATCCATCTTCTCTCCCTCCCATGTATGTCTTTCTCCATTGGAAAAGAAAAGAAAAAAAAAAGCCCTCTTACAAATGGGTATAGTCAAACAAAACAAAATTCTAAGTTGGTTCTGTTCAAAAGAATAGCCATACATATACTTGCATATACATACATATATGTATTTGTATTATGTGTGTGGGAGTATGTATGTGTGTTAATTTGAGCAGCTAGGTAGAAAAGGGGATAGAGTGCAGGTCTTGAGGCAGAAATTCCAGAGTTTAAATCTGGTCTCAGACACTTATTAGCTGTGTGACTCTGGACTAATCACTTAACCTGTTTCCCTCATTTTCTTCATCTGTTAAATGAGTTGGAGAAAGGAATGGCAAACTGCTTCTGTACCTTTGCAGTAATGCTCCAGAAGGGGTCAGTCAGAGTTGGGCAGAACTAAATACAACTAAACAAATGAATAAAAAACTGCAACCCTGACCTTATATGTATGTAAAGATATATTTGTATGTAATATGTATATATGTATGTATAGTGTATATATCTTATGTGTAGTGTATATATGTATACATATGTGTATATATGCATTTATTTTTGTGTATATATAAATATTATGTATTTAACAAGCTGAATTGATATAATATACCTGTGTATATATATCACCCAAATATACACATATATATATATGTATATATGCGTATATATATTACATACATATGTACATATATGTATATATACACACACAAATACACACATACACACATGTACATACACATATCCGGAGTTGGGTAGCATTAATCTTCTGGAAATGTAGTTTGCCACCAAACTTATTGTAATTTAGATGTCTTTCAAAGTTGTTACTCTTTACAGTATTTTTATCAATGTATAAATTGTTCTCCCGCTTTTGTTTACTCAGCATCAATTCATACAAATCTTCCTAGACTTCCCTGAAATCCTTCATTATTTCTTTTTTTTTTAATTTAGGTAATTTTTTCACAATTACATATAAAGATAATTTTCAATATTTTTTAAAAATTGAGTTGCAAAATTTCTTTTTTCCCTTTTTTTTATCTCCCTTCTTCCTAAGATGGCAAGCAATTTAATATAGTTATACATGTAAAATCATGGGAAATCTATTTCCATATTAGTCGTGATGTAAAAAAGGACATTATGTTATAAATGAATACACTGACCCAAAGAAGGAAAAAGTGAAAAAACAAAGAAAGCCTAAAATTATATGCTTTTATCTACATTCCAATTTCATCAGTTCTTCTATAGATATGAAAAACATTTTCCATCATGAGTCTTTTGGAAGTCTCTTACATCATTATGTTGTTGAGAAAAGCTAAGTCATTCACAGCTAATCTTTATACAATATTGATATTACTGTGTGCAATGTTCTCCTGGTTCTTGTCATTTCACTTTATATCAGTTCATGTAAACTTTTCCAGGATTTTTTGAAATCGGTCTACCCATCATTTCTTAAAACACAATCATATTTCATTATAATCATAGATCAATACTTGTTCATCTGTTTCCCAATTGATGGACACCTCCTCAATTTTTAATTTTTTCCAAAAAGAGCTGTATAAATATTTTTCTACAAATATGTCCTTCCTTGCCCCATAATGGTATTGTTGGATCAAAGGGAAGGATAATTTTATAGCCATTTCAGTATAGCTCTAAATTGTTCTTTAGAATGCCTTGGATCAGTTCACAATTCTACCAATGGTACATTAATGTCCCAGTTTTTACCACATCTCCTCCAACATTTTTATCTCTTTTTCTATCATATTATCCAATGTGATAGGTATGAAGAAGTACCACAGAATTGTTTTAATATGTATTTTTCTAGTTAATAGTGATTTATAGTATTTTTCATGTGACTATAGGTAACTTTGATTTCTTCTTCTGAAAACTGCTTATTCAAACCCTTTGGCTATTTATTAATTGGGAAATGACTTGTATTCTTATGTATTTCTTTAAATTCTGTATATATTTGAGAAATGAGGTCTTTATCAAAGAAATTTGCAGTAAAAATTGTTTCTTAGTTTTCTGCTTTTTGTCCAATATTGTTTGCCCTGCTTTGTTTGTACATTACCCTTTTAATTTAATATATATAAACAAAATTATTTTATATCTAATTAAATATTTTCTCTCTTATTTGATCATAAATTCTTCTCTCCTCCATAGATCTTATATTAGTTTTACTGTCTTAATTTGCTTATCGCATCACCCTTTTCTCTGTCACCTGTCATTTTTCCCCCCAAATAGTATTTTATTTTCAAATACACATATAAATAGTTTTCAGCATTCATTTTTGCAAAAATTTGTATTCCAAATTTTTCTTTCTTCCTTCCTTACCTCCTCCTTTCCCAAGATAGCAAGAACCTTCATTATTTCTTATAGAATAATAATATTCCAACACTTTTATTTAACAGTAACTTCTTTAGTTATTCCCTTGTTGATGAGCTCTGTGCTCAGATTTTGTACATTCTTAGCTTGTTTTTCCTTTGGTCTAACCCATGCCTTAATCTACCCTCTAATATAGAGGTTATTAACCTGAGATCTGTGAATTTTTTATAACTGTCTTTTAAAAAAAATTGGTTTCTTTTGTGATCCTGGGCTTAGTACAATATTTTAACAGTTGTTTCTTGATTGTTTATAAAATAATGCTACATATTTTATTTTATGCATTTAGAAATAATATTCTGAATAATCCATAAGCTTCACTAGACTGACATAAAAAAGGCAAAGAGCCCCTGTCCTAAAGTAACCTTATTAGCCATGCTCTTTTCAATTCATTTTTTTTCAAAGTCCATACATTAGAAATATAGAAGTACTTATTTTCTCACTATAAAGGAAAACAATTCAAAATCATTGAGACATGCTAAGTTTTTCTATAAAAACCCTAGAAACTCTGGTGATGTTTCTAGCCTTGTTATATTCCAATCAATCTTGTTCTGCCTGGTCATAGTATCTCAACATTTTGTAAAAGTTAGGGAACTGCTGTGTTATCCAGAGTAGATACTTTGGAGACCAAGTCATGATTTATATGTGTACTTGATTCAGGAAAGAAGAATCTGAGAAAGAATCCTGAAATTGGAAGACTTTGAGATATTTCTTTACTTGTTTAAATATTATCAAGTTCTCCAACTTCAGCTTTATCTATTTATCATCAAAAAAGAATTTACAGAATACTTTTTTCATTTTACTCGTGAAGAATATGAATGCCCATTAATCAAGCAAGCCATCAGCAAATACTTGCAAAATAATGAGTATGTGCCAGGCATTACACTAGGTCTTGGGACACAGACAAAAACTAAAAAAAAAAAAAAAAAAAAGCCAAATTATTTAACTTTCAATGAAACAACCTGTATCTTGAAGGTTAACTATAATATATGAGAAATCTAGGTGGTTCAGTGGATAGAGCATTAGATCTAGATTCAGGAAGACTTCTGTTCAAATTGTGCCTTAGAAATTTAGTAGCTTTGTGTCTGTTTCAGTTTCCTCATGTATAAAATGGGGATAATAATAGCATCTACCTCCCAGGATTGTTGTAAGGATCAATGAGACTCTCATTGTAAAATGCCTTTCATATCTTAAAGTGCTATATAAATGGTTATTATTAGTAGTAGTAGTAGTAATAGTAATACATATTAGGTTTGTTCTTTTAACTCAACTGACTTGCCTTGAAATAATTTTCTTAATCTTTTCAATTAGAGAATTTCAATGTTTCTTCCTTTTCTATGTCCTTGTTCTCTGGTGATTATCATGGCATGTGAATCTCAACTCTTGAAACTTTTCTCCTTCCCAGCACATTATAATCTATGCATTTATAGTTTTTGCATGTATAATATCTATCTTACACATTTTCTATTAATCCTTTGTAAGACTAATCTTTTAAAACTTAATTTTGTGAGAAAAAATATATGAGGAGAGTGGGGAATTTTCATATGTTTGGGTGGATATTAGAAATACTTTCTATGACTATTCAGATAAAGAAAGAACAGAGACTGAAAGCCACAGAGGTAGAAATAACTTTTGCTTTTTGGTGTTTTTAGCCGGAAAAATGTATTACCATATTGTCAGAAATTTTGCCTTGAATATGATTTTTAAAATAGTTCTTAAATTTCTCCACTGGCTATAGAAAACATCTGGAAACTCTTAGCTATTTGCAAGGATTTTTGAAATCAAATGGAAGTTTAAATAATCTTTCATGCATTTTATAAAATAGGAAAAATTTAATAATTCTCCACTCTGGCTGAAATATGAAGGAAATGGCCCAGTTTCATTATGAGTAAGTTACAAAATAATTGTTATTCTTAGAAAATCACTATTTTTCTTAGTTTAACTCCAGATCTAAAGTCTTACTAGAATGGAACTCTTTCCTCATTGGTGGAAATCAGTGTCCTTAACCTGCATGATAAACAGAACAGAATTGTTGAGAGTAGAAAGTAGAATTCAACTCTCTTTAGGAGTCTTCAGTTTGTTTTCAATCAATGACCTACTTTGGGTCTCTAGTGACTTTGGGTGCTTCTGATTTCCATTTCAAGAGAGAAGATGGATAGTGACAACCTGAGGGGAGAATAAGACTCTTAGAAGAAGCTAACATGAGAGGAGCAAACAGTCTCCATCATATCCTTATTCACAGCTTACTAGAGACTTTGGGGAATTACCTCAATTACCTCTTCAGTGATATCTGGGACTCTCTCTTGGTTAAGCTGTTACTAAAATCCCAATGAGAAAGTTCCTTTACTCTGTATTATCTATTATTGTCTTATGTATACTTTCTCTAATTATAATTTTGTGATTGACTAGATAAATGGATTTGTTTACTATTCAATATATATGTTTACTGTGAAACTGGTTTTGTTTTGTTTTGTTTTGTTTTTGGTGAGAAAGGGGTCAAGCCTTGGATCCTACTTTCCCCTTTAAGAAATAATATAACATAAATGATGTTAATTTGTGGCTTTCTAAGTAAGTATTTGGCTTGAAGAGATCTCTTGTCATTTAATTTTATTATTCATATTGAGTTTATTGTTAAGGTCATCCAAAAGAAGAGAGTAATATAATTGATAGAATAGCCTGCTCTGTTTGATACTACTTTTAAATAAAGGAACTGATTAAATTGAATGCTGGCTGTGTTTAATAACTGATTCAATAAGTTAACAATCAGCTCTAATAAGCAGGTACAAGCTGGCTTCAGTATTCTATTGCTCTCAGGGTTCTCCATACCATACTTTTAGAATTTCCAAGCTAGATAATATAACATGTTTCTTCCATTTCCTTTTTTTCTTCTTTTTTTCTTTTTTGGCTGAGGCAATTGCAGTTAAGTGACTTGCCGAGGGTCACACAGTTAGGAAGTGTTAAGTGTCAGATTTAACTCAGATGCTCCTGACTTCAGGGCTGGTGCTCTATCCACTGCAACACCTAGCTGCCCCCTTCGTTTCCTTTTAAAAAAAGTTTTCTTACCTAACACTGTGTTATAATCAACCAGTATTCAAAAACATTTAGTATTGGCTAAGAAATATATTGGTAAATCAGTGTAATGGGTTAGGTACATGAGACACTACAATCAATGACTATAGTAAGCTACTCTTTGATAAACCCAAAGACTCTACTTTCTAGGATAAGACTTAATATTTGACAAAAGATGCTGGGAACACTGGCAAATAATATGCCAAAAACTAGACATAGACCAATACCTCTTATCCTATACCAAGTTAAGACCTAAATGGATTCATGATTTAGACATGAAGGGTAATATTATAAGAAAATTAAGAAAGCAAAGAATAGTCTATCTTCAGATCTCTGGAGAAGGGAGGACTTAATGGCCCAAGAAGAACTAGAAAGCATTATGAAATGCAAAATGTATAATTTTGATTACATTAGGTTAAAAAAGTTATGCACAAGCAAAAGTAATGTATCCAAGATTAGAAGGGAAGGAGAAAGCTGGGAAACAATTTTTACAGCTAATATTTCTGATGAAAGCCTCATTTTAAAAATATAGTCACATTTATAAGAATATGAGTCATTCCCCAATTGATAAATTATCAAAGGATATGAACAATTTTCAGATGAAGAAATGAAAGGTATCTATAGTCATATAAACAGGCTCTAAATCACTGTTGATTAGAGAGTTGCAAACTAAAACAATTCTGTGATATCACTTCATACCTATAAGATTGGCTAAGATGACAAAAAAGGTAATAAATGTTGGAGAAGCTGTGGGAAAACTGGGACACTAAGGCATTGTTTATAGAGTGGTGAACTTATCCAACAATTCAGGAGAACAATTTGGAACTATGATCAAAGGATTATAAAACTGCATAACCTTTTATCTAACAGTGCCATTATTGGGTCTGTATCCCCAAGAGATCACAAAAAAGTGAAAAGGACCCCACATGTGCAAAAATGTTTGTAACAGCCCTTTTTGTGGTGGGAAAAATTGGAAAATGAGAGGTATCTATCAATTGGGGAGTGGCTAATAAGCTATAGTAAATGAATGTAATGGAATATTATTGTTCTGTGAGAAATAATGAACTGATTGATTGGCCTGGAAATACTTATATGGCTGATGCTTAGGGAAGTGAACACTGTACACAGAATAGCAAGATTGTGTGATGATCAATTGTGATAGACTCAGTTCTTTTCAACAATTCAGTGATCCAAGGCAATTCCAGTAAATTTTGGATGGAAAATATCATCTGCATCCAATCCTCCCCAAATTTCCTCCAAAAAGCAAAAAAGGGGGGGTTTATTAACAAAAATATCTTTTCTTGGAACAACTAAGTTGTACAGTGGGCAGAGCATTGGCCCTGGCATTAGGAGAATCTGTGTTCAGATCTGGTCGCAGATACTAGCTAGCTGTGTATTTCTGAATAAGTCAGTTAATCTTGTTAGCCTCCCTCCTGCCCCACCCCTCCAAATTTTTTCTTTTCCTCCCACCTTCACATCCTACTTTGAAAAAAAATAAAAACAAATCATTGTGACAAACATACAAAGTTAAAAAATAAATTTTCACATTGGCCAAATAAAACAAAAAATGTCTCATTCAGAATATTGAGTCCATCACCTCTGTAAGGAAGTAGATACCATGCTTCAATATCAGTCCTCTGGAATAATGGTAGGTTAATGAGATAATCAAAGTAGTTTTATAAGTAGTTTGGCTTTACAAAGCTATTGTGGAAATTGTTCAACTGGTTTTGCTCACTTCACTTTTATCACTTCGTAAATGTCTTCCTAGATTTCTATGAAGCATTCCCTTTCATTGTTTCTTACAACACAGTAATATTTCATTCTATTCATATAGAATAATTGCTCAGCCATCCCCCAGTTGAAGAGAACCCTCTTATTTTTCACTTCTTTTCTAACACAAAAAAGAGATGATATAAATATTTTTGTAAGTGTGGGTACTTTTTTCTCTTTCATTGATTTCTTTGGATGGTATGTTTAGTAGTGGTATATTGCTGGGTTCAAGATATGCAAAGTTTAGTGACTTTTTTGGATACAGTTTCAAATTGTTTTGTCTGTCTCCTTATGCTGGCCTGATATGAAAAAATAGTATTTTCTTGGACTTCCCTATTTCAATTCATTGTGATGTTCCTTATATGCCTATAATTTTCTGTGTTTTCAATAAAAATAGTTGTAGTTAAATGGCTGCTTACTTTTAATTATCTTTTTTTTTTTTTACTGGAACCCTTACTCGTTCAACCTGAGGTAAAATTTCAGTGTAATTGATAAAGAATATATGCTTTTAAAATAAACATCCTGGACATGACTCTCTTCAACAATAAAATATTTCAAACCAGTTCCAATTGTTCAGTGAAGAAAGCCATATACACCCAGAGAGAGGGATATGAAATGTGGACCACAACATAACATTTTCATGCTCTCTATTGATGTTTGCTTGCATTGTGTTTTCTTTCTCTGATTTTTTTTCTAGTAGATAATGATTTTTCTTGCGCAACAATGATAAGTGTGGAAATATGTATACATATATTCAATTTGTCAAGTATTTTAACATAATTAACATGTAGTGGATTTCCTGCCATCTGGGGGAGAGATGGGGACTAGGAGGGGAAAATATGTAACAGACAGCTTTGTAAGGATCAATGTTGAATAATTACCCATACATATGTTTTGCAAATAAAAAGCTTTAATTAAAAAAATAAAATAAATTAAACATCTTAATATTTAATGTGGGTCTTTTTCATATCTCTTTTAAGCAAACTCATATTTATGAGGGGGCGAGCAACATGAGTCAACAGAATCAAATTTTTGTAGATTAGACTTCTAGAATATTGCATCATGCAAAGATCATGTTAAAGGACATGAGTTAAAATCTTACCTCTGATACTTATTATTTGTATGATGATGAATAAGTCTTTAATTTACCTTTTCTTATCCATAAAATGAAAGCAGTAGTCTGTGAGATTCTTTTTTGGCTCAATATCTTTGATCGCATGATACCTTTCTGTCTTTCTGTAATGTGATACAGTAATATGAATTAAGTGATTGGAATTAGTTCTACTTATTATCTGTATGTCTAATCAAATCCTTAAGGCCCCAGTTATATTTTTTTTATAATTCTTAACAGTTGAGTGTAACATTTGTATTTCTACCTCCTTAAGAAATGAATATAAATTGTTTTTTTTAACAAAAGAGCTGTTATTATTTTAATCATTATTGTCATAAATGCATTATTGTAATTATTTTTCTGCCTTCTATGGCTGAGAAGAATTTTGTTTTCCTGATATGAAACTCTTTATGAATTTGTTTTCCATTTTTCTAAGGATATTATGTAAACTAGACTATTTGGGAAATGAACAACAAATGCTCTGTGCTGGTTTTTGACTCTCCTATTAAAACTAAATTTCTATTTATAGGTCTCTCACCTTCAACCTTGTCCTTTGTTACTTTTTACACAATCTGAAAAGATTTCTTCCTTGAGTGATAGTAAATATCTAAAAACTCAACTTCCTCATTTGTTGATAGGGCTTGCCTTAACCATTCTGCTTGTAAGACATTACAGAGAACTACTTATCATCTCCTTTAGAAAGTGGCAGGCAAATTGGTTGCTTGGAAACTACCCTGTTCTTATTACCAACAAGGAAGAAGCCATACATCATCATTTAAGCTGATGACAATATAATTTTTCTACAGTTCTACAAGGACTCCATTTGGGGGAGGCATTGTAGGAGTCATTTATTATATTGGACTCTAGTTATATGAAGGAAAATTAATATAATTTCTAAATCTGCCTCACTATATTTCATGGAGAATGTGGCCCAATATGCTGAGAAGAAAAAAAATCAGTTCTATGGAAGACTTTATTTTATTTTTTTTATTAAAGTTTTTATTTGTAAAACATATGCATGGGTAATTTTTCAACACTGACCCTTGCGAAGCTTTCTGTTACAAATTTTTCCCTCCTCCCCACCTCTCCCCTAGATGGCAGGAAGTCTAATACATGTTGATTATGTTAAAATACTTGACAAATCAAATATGTGTATACATATTTATACAGTTATCTTTCTGTACAAGAAAAATTGGATCTACAAGAAAAAAAAAACAAACCTGAGAATAAAAACACAATGCAAGCAAACATCAATAGAGAGTATGAAAATGCTATATTGTGGTCCACCCTCAGATCCCATAGACCTCTCCCTGGGTGTAGATGGCTTTCTTCTTCACTGAACAATTGGAACTGGTTTGAAACATTCCATTGTTTAAGAGAACCATGTCCATCAGAATTGATCATCATATAGTATTGTTGTTGCCGTGTATAATGATCTCCTGGTTCTGCTCATTTCACTCAGCATCAGTTCATGCAAGTCTCTCCAGGCCTCCCTGAAATTGTCCTGCTGGTCGTTTCTTACAGAACAATAATATTCCATAACATACATATACCATAATTTATTCAGCCATTCTCCAATTGATGGGCATCCATTCTGTTTCCAGTTTCTAGCCACTACAAAAAGGGCTGCCACAAACATTCTTGTACATATGGGTTCCTTTCCCTCCTTTAAGATCTCTTTGAGATATAAGCCCAATACAAACACTGCTGGATCAAAGGGTATGCACAGTTTGGTACTTTTTGAGCATAGTTCCAGATTGCTCTCCAAAATGGTTGGATCTGTTCACAGTTCCACCAACAGTGTATCAGTGTCGCAGTTTTCCCACATCCCCTCCAACATTCGTCACTTTCTTTTCCTGTCATCTTAGCGAATCTGACAAATGTGTCGTGGTACCTCAGAGTCGTCTTAATTTGAATTTTTCTGATCAATAGGGATTTGGAGCACCTTTTCATATGACAAGAAATTGTTTTAATTTCATCATCTGAGAACTGTCTGTTCATATCCTTTGACCATTTATCGATTGGAGAGTGGCTTGAATTCTTATAAATATGAGACAATTCTCTATATGTTTTAGAAATGAGGCCTTTATCAGAACCCTTAAATGTAAAGATGATTTCCCAATTTATTGCTTCCCTCCTAATCTTGTCTGCAATAGTTTTGTTTGTACAAAACCTTTTTAACTTAATATCGTCAAAATTATCTACCTGATGTTCAATTAAGAGTTCCAGTTCTACTTTGGACACAAATTCCTTCTGTCTCTAAAGTCTGAGAGGTAAACTATCCCATGCTCCTCTATTTTGCTTATAATATCACTCTTTATGTCTAAATCATGAACCCATTTAGATCTTATCTTGGTATGTGGTGATAGGTGTGGGTCAAGCCCTAATTTCTTCCATACTAGTTTCCAATTTTCCCAGCAGTTTTTGTAAAATAGTGAGTTCTTATCCTAAAAACTGGGTAGGCTGCACTCATCAGCAATTTTTTTCAGTAATTCCCTTGAAATTCTTGACCTTTTCTTCTTCCAGATGAATTTTGCTACTGTTTTTTCTAGATCTGTAAAATAATTTCTTGGGAGTTTAATTGGTATGGCACTAAATAAGTAAATTAATTTGGGTAGTATTCTCATTTTTATTATATTCGCTTGACCTACCCATGAGCACTTGCTATTTTTCCAACTGAATGGGTCTGACTTTATTTGTGTGGAAAGTGTTTTGTAGTTTAATTCATATAGTTCCTGACTTTCCCTTGGCAGATAAATTCCCAAATATTTTATACTATCAATAGTTATTTTGAATGGAATTTCTTTTTGTATTGCTTGCTGCTGAATTTTGTTGGTAATATATAAAAATGCTGATGATTTATGTGGATTTATTTTGTATACTGCAACTTTGCTAAAGTTGTGAATTGTTTCTAGTAGTTTTTTAGTTGAGTCTCTAGGGTTCTCTGAGTATACCATCATATCATCTGTAAAGAGTGATAATTTGGTTTCCTCATGACCTACACTAATTCCTTTAATCTCTTTTTTTTCTCTTACTGCCAAAGCTAACATTTTTAATACAATATTAAATAGTAATGATGACAATGGGCAACCTTGTTTCACTCCTGATCTTATTGGGAATGGGTCTAGTTTGTCCCCATTACATATGTGGCTTGCTGATGGTTTTAAATAGATGCTACTGATCATTGTAAGGAAAAGCCCATTTATTCCTATACTCTCTAGTGTTTTTAATAGGAATGAATGTTGGATTTTATCAAATGCTTTTTCTGCATCTATTGAGATAACCATATGGTTTTTGTTAGTTTGGTTATTAATATAATTAATTATGCTGATAGTTTTCCTAATATTGAACCAGCCCTGCATCCCTGGTATAAATCCTACTTGGTCATAGTGTACTATCCTGGGGATGACTTTCTGTAATCTCATTGCTAGTATCTTATTTAAAATTTTTTCATCAATATTCATTAGGGAAATTGGTCTATAGTTTTCTTTCTCTGTTTTCACCTTACCTGGTTAGGTATCAGCACCATATCTGTATCATAAAAAGAATTTGGTAGTACACCGTCTTTCCCTATTTTTTTCAAATAGTTTATATAGTATTGGAATTAATTGCTCTTTGAATATTTCGTAGAATTCACATGTAAATCCATCTGACCCTGGAGATTTTTTCTTAGGGAGTTGATTAAATAGCTTGTTCTATTTCTTTTTCTAAAATGGGACTATTTAAATAAATTATTTCCTCTTCTGTTAACTTGGGCAATCTATATTTTTGTAGATATTTCTCCATTTCATTTAGATCATCTTTCTTTCTCAGTGAATTCAGTACATAGCTCATAAAATCTTCCCTTCATCCTAGTAATTTCAATTTTACATAGTAATATTCCCTTAATTACCTTTACTTCCTAACTCTTCAATATACTCTCCTCTTATGACATATTCCTCCATTTCACTACAACTACATACTCTTGATTGTGCCACCATCTATAGATGTTTCATATTCAAGTTTCTTGTCTCTTGGTAAACCATATCAGATATATTAAACTCATTACTCACAACTTTCCAAACTGTAGTCCAAACCAGATTAAAATGTAGTTGAGAAGTGTTTAGCAAAATAAGAAATATACTACAATATAGATAACATTAATGTATTTAAAATTTTTCAATAGTATTTATTTTCCAAATACATGTAAAGATAATTTTCAACATTCATTTTTGTAAGACTTTCTATTTCAATTTTTTCTCTCTCCCTTCTTGCTTACCTCTTCAAGATAGCAAACTAATCTGATAATGTTACATATGTGCAATTCTATTAAATATATTTCCATATTTGCCACATTTTGTAAGAAAAATCAGACCAAAAAGAGAAAAATTAGAAAGAAAAAAACATTAAAAAATGAAAATACTGTGCTCTGATGCAGATTCAGTCTCCATAGTTATCTCTCTGGACACTAATGAGATTTTCCATCCCAGTTCTATTAGAATTGCCTTGAATCACTTCATTGCTGAGAAAAGCCAAGGCTATCATAGCTGATAACCACATTATCTTGTTATTTTGTATAGTGTTCTCTTAGTTCTGCTTGCTTCACTTAGCATCAGTTCATGTGAGTCTCTCCAGGCCTTTCTTGCTGATTGCTTCCTATAGAACAATATTACAACAGGCTTATGCTCAATTTCTAGTTCTTTGCTGCTACAAAAAGAGTTTCTACAAACATTTTTACATATGTGGGTCTTTCTGCCTCTTTCATGATCTCTTTGGACTATAGATCCAGTAGAGACACTGCTGAATCAAAGTGCATAGTTTCATTGCTCTTTGGGCATAGTTCCAAACTGCTCTCCAGAATGATTGGATCAGTTCACAATTCCACCAACAATGTATTAGTGTATCAGTTTTCCCACATTCCCTCTGACATTTATCATTATCTTTTTCTGTCATTTTAGCCAATCTGGGAAGTGTGAACCAGTACCTTAGAATTGTTTTAATTTTCATTTTTCTAATCAATAATGATTTAGAGCATTTTTTTTCATATGACTATAGATAGCTTTTATTTCTTCTTCTGAAAATTGTTCATATCTTTTGATCATTTCTCAATTGGGGAATGATTTTCATTCTTATAAATTTGATTCAGTTCTCTTTATATTTTAGAAATGAGGCCCTTGTCAAAAATATTGGTTATAAAAATTGTTTCCCAAATTTCTGCTTCCCTTCTGATCTTGACTGCATTAGTTTTATTTCTTCAAAACCTTCTTAATTTAATGCAATCAAAATTATCAATTTTGCTTTTCATAATATTCTTTAGTTCTTCTTGGGCCATAAAGTCCTCCTTTCTTTAAAAATCTGACAGTTCTTTGCTCTCCTAATTTGCTTATAATGTTATCCTTCATGTCTAAATCATGAACCCATTTTGGCCTTATCTTGGTATAGGATGTTAGATATCTATCATTGTCTAGTTTCTGCCACACTATTTTCCAATTTTCCCAGCAATTTTTGTCAAATAGAGTTCTTATCCCACAGGCTGGAGTCTTTGGGTTCATCAGACACTAGATTAGTATAGTCATTGACTACTATGTCTTGTTTCCTTAACCTCTGGTGTGGCTAGATCATCTGTCTTTGCATTTTTAAAAATTAATTCCCTTGAAATTCTTGATTTTTTGTTCTTCTAGATGAAATTTTTTTTAATTTTTGTAGCTCTCTAGAGTAATTTTTGGCAGTTTGGTATAGCACTGAATAAGGAGATTAATTTTGGTAAAATTGTCATTTTTATTATATTAGCTTGGCTTATCCATTAGCAATTGACATTCTTCCATTTGTTTAGATGTTACTTTATATGTGTTTTTGTAATTGTGTACATAAAGTTCCTGGCTTTGTCTTGGCAGGTAGATTCCCAAATACTATATATTGTTGACAGTTATCTTAAATAGGATTTCTCTTTCTATCCCTTGCTGCTGGGCTTTGTTGATAATATATAGAAATGCCTAGGATTTACCTGCAAAGAGCGATAGTTTTGTTTCCTTATTGCCTACTCTAATTCATTTAATTTCTTTTTCTTCTCCTATTACTATTGCTAACATTTCTAATACAATAGTGAATAATAATGATGATAAAGGGCATTTTTGTTTCACTCCTGATCTTATTGGGAATGCTTGTAATTTATCCCCATTACATATAATTCTTCCTGATGATTGTAGATAGATGCTACTTATCATTTTAAGGAAATCTCTATTTATTCCTATGCTAGGAATGGATACTACATTTTGACAAATGCTTTTTCTGCATCAACTGAGATAATCATTTGATTTCTGTAGTTTATTATTAATATGGTCAATTATGCTGATAGTTTTCTTGATATTAAACCAGCCCTGCATTACTGGTATAAACCCAATTGATCACAGTGTATTATCCTGGTCATGTTGCTGTAATAACTTTATTAACATTTTATTTAAGATTTCTGCATCAATATTCATTAGAAGAATCAGTCTTTAATATTCTTTTTCTGTTTTGGCTCTTTTTGGTTTAGGTATTAGTACCATATTTGTGTTATAGAAGAAATTTGACTACGTCTTCTTTACCTGTTTTTCCGAATAGTATACATAGTATAGAAATCAATTATTCTTGTAATATTCATCTGATCCTGGGGATTTTTTCTCAGGGAATTCATTGATGATTTGTTCAATTTCTTTTTGTAAATTGGGACTATTAATTTCCTTATATTTCCTTTTCTGTTTATCTGGGCAATCTATTAATCTGTGTTTTCTAATTAATATGTAGTCTGTGAGGAAATTTTATGGATAATTTAATGAAGAGGAAGTCATTTCCCTTGCTAAGGGAAATGCCTCTTTATGCACCTTTGACCCTATAATGTCCAGTTTTCTGCAGTAGATTGCCCTCACTCTCTTCCCCACTCTGACTAGTCTTCATTCTCTCCATTTATGTTGGCTACTCCTCTGCTATCTGGGAACATACTGTCATGTCTTCTATCCTTAAAATTTTGTTTTATCTGATCACTCCAGGTAGCCATCAACTTATGTATTATTTCCTTGTCATGGTCAAACTCTTTGAGAAAGCTCTCTATAATCAATGAATCCACTTTCTTTGCTCTTACTTGATTCAGTCTTGCTTCCATCCTCATCATTCAACTGGAACTATTCTTTCTAAAATTACCAACTATCTCTAAATTATCATATCTAATAGTCTTTTCTTTAATCTTATCCTTGACTTCTCTGAAGCATTTGAAATTTTTAATCACCTTACATCTTATCCTTCTTATACTATCCTCTCCAATTTGAACTCTTATAGTGTATACTTTGAGAATCTATGGTCACACTAAAGGGCAAGTCAACAAAGTAGAATGTAGACATATTCTTTCTATTTTTGTAGATTTATGGACAAGGGAATATATATATGTATATATACATACATTTATATATGCAATGTAGTGTAACTATAGACTAAAATACATGCATCTCTGTATTTATCTTAAATACACCTATGGTACAATAAGAATAATATATATTTGTACATGTTATACAACATAAATACAGTGGGGATGATCCTTTATTCCTGTTATGAATTCCATGGAATAAGCTGGATTTGGAAATATAGAAACAATACATGTGATTTTTTATTAAATTAGACATATGATAGAAGAAATTAATTCTAGACATAAAGGACTATGTACCGAAAAGTCTGAAAACTGAAGAAGATGTTGAGATCAGGAACAGTCTAATGTGTCTGAACATATCATGTGTGAATAAGAATGGTTATAAGAAGTTACAAAAGATGTAGAGTTCTGAATAATAGTTAAGGAATTTAATTAATAACTATTAACTTTAATAAATTAATAAAATAAAAAATTATTCATTTATTTTAGAAATAAAGTCAGAGACATTATATAGAATGAATAAGAAAACCTATCCTAGAGGTCAGAGCACCATTTTTGACTGTTCAATCCAATCAGGAAATTTTGAATTATGCAAGTGAAAGCAAAAATAGAAAGAGATAGGTGACAGGGACATAATTAAGAAAGAATATTTAGAATTTAATAATTAATTGGATTCAGCAAGTAAAAGAGAAGACAGTAAGCATTGTAGTAAATAAGAATGGGCCCTGGATTCAGGAGGGATCCAACTTCAAATCCATTCTCAGACACTTGCCAGCTCTGTCACCCTATGCAAGTCACTGTTTGCCTCAGTTCCTCATTTATAAAACAAGTTGGAGAAGGAAATGGCAAAACACTTCACTATCTTTGCAAGGAAAATTTCAAAAGGGGTCATGAAGAATCATACATGAATAAAATGACCCAACATAAAACAAAGCAAAAGAGAAAGATTTCATTTTACTCTGTGGTTTTAAGTCTGAGTGAGTGAGAGAATATCATTAAAAGCAAATAGAGATATCAGTGGAGGGGTTTTGATATATTGTGTCATGGGGATGTTTCATTTTTTGTTTTTGAGAAGGGAGATAGTGGATGATGAGCTCAATTTTTATATTATACGCACACACACACACAAACACACACATATATGTATGGAAATATATATATATATACATATATATATATACACATATATACATATGTATACATTTTCATTTAGAGATAAATTTCAGGAGTATGTAAAGATGAAACTATGAAAGAATAAATGTCTCTGTGTGTTTGTGTATGTATGTGTGACAAAGAAAGCACACACACAGGAGCATGTTGTAGAGGTTGTAATGAAGGGGTTCTTTACATATTCATATGTCATTGACTTCTTTGATAATCTACTGACAATCCTATGCACTGCTGCTCAGAATGACATTATTAAACGTGTCCAATAAAATATACAAGATTACAAAATAAATAGTTTTGCAATATTTATCAAAACTTTTAAAAAACACTTAATATTCTTCAAGCTAAGAATTACTGATATAAGTAGAAGAGAAATCATTGCAGAGATAGGGGGTTATCATAAGAAGGAAACCAGGAAAGCATAGTAAAAGAAGAATAATTCAAGAGGAGGAAATATGATTATTAGTCTGGTGCTACAAAGAATCAAAGAGAATAGAGATGGAGAACAGGCCATTAGGAACCTATCAATTATCTTAAAGAAAACAATTTCCATAGAATAGATGAGACAGATAATTGATTTCAATGTATTCAAAGTGAGCATAGAATGTGAAAGAAGATAGAGGTAAATAACTAAGAATATTAATTTTATAAATTTTATGTCAAGAGACAGAAAAGAAATAGAATAATAGCTAGATGGGGTAATAGAGTTGAGTTATTTATTTTACCAACATAGTGAAAAAGTGTACATGTTTTATGGCAAACTGAATATGATGATGGACAGGATATAATTTAGGGTACAAGAATTGTGAACAAAGACTTAGAAGGGTTATACATGGAAAGGAAGAGTGAGTCTTCTACCTATTTATCTGTTGAACCCAAACAACTGTTGAACACAAATCGTGCAGTTCATTAATTGTAAATTTGTATAAACTTCAACGCTTAAGACTTCTCTTCATTTATTTAATTAAGATCTATTTCCTTATTAGGTGGTGCAGTGGATAGAGCATTGGGCCTGAATTCCAGAGGACCTGAGTTCAAATCTGGTCTCAAACACTTAATATTTAACTAGCTGTGTGCTCCTAGGCAAGTCACTTAATCCAAATAGCAAGATATTTCCCTTGCCCCCCCCCCCAAATTCTTCTTCCTTGATCAGAACTTTTATCACGTGAACTTATTTGACAAGAATACTTCCATTTAGGAAGCATGACATAAATTTAAATAACATGCATGTACTGAAAGTAATATAATCAAGAAGGGGCTGTTTTTAGTTCATCACACAGTATTGTAAATAGAAAAATTAAGTAAAAACTATTCACCATTTAGTTAAATTTTCCTTCCTGTTAGAGGTATCAGTTAGCATTCCCTCTTGCAAACTCCCCACATGAAATAACAGAGAAAAAGCATTTTTGGAAAGTAAAAGTCTTACACAACATTAGCTGTTGCTAAGGTAATAGCTTGTAATTAGGAGAAGTGAAGCAACAGCAATAACAAAAACTTGAGAAGAAAAAAACAGAGGGGAGAGAGAAGAAAAACAGAAAGGATAAGGAGAAAAAAAGGAGAGACTAGTGAGGAATCATGAGGAAAGATAAATAAAAAGATAGGAAAAATATAAAGACGGTACATGGATTGGTGAGTAAGACATTACAGTGAGTGGGTGAGGAAAAAGAGACAGTGTATGAAGGCAAATAATGTGTGGGTAGCTATGTGAAAGTGCATGATTTGTTGGATGTGTCTAAATTGTTGAATGAATGGATATGTAGGTGGAATAAAATAGTGGGTTGAAGACAGTGAATATGTAGGTGAGGAAGAGAGAGGAGGTGGTTAAATAAAAAAGTCCGTGTTCTATGAACATTCACCTTGGGATGAGTTAAAGTTACAGTTGTATTTTCTTTAAAGTAACTCAGTCAGAATGAGAGAAATTATAAAAGCTGTTAACAAATCTGTACAATTGGGCACCATGCTTACAAATCAAGTTTAACTTTAATAAATTCAGTATAAGGTAAATTTGATAAATTTTAGAAATTTTTCATGCTTATACCGGACGTCAAGCTCAACATTAAATCATATGAAAAAGTCATCCTGGAGAGTTCCATCTCTGATTCTATTTAGAAATTATGTAAGTCTAGGGGAAAAGGACTCCTTTAAGTTTGCCACCCATTCAGAAAAGGTAATTGAGAACATGAATTAACTATTTCATAAATGTGAGTAGGATTTCCAAGATATAAAGCTTAAGGCTAGCAAGAGTGATATCATTTCCTATAGATTTTGAATTTTTCTTGCCATATCTTCAGAATACCTAGCCCTCCCATAACTTGAAAATTGCCTTTAAACACTTAAACCATTAAACATTTAAAAGCTCCCCGACTTCCCCGCCATCCCCCACAATTTGGCCAGTATAATTTTCTTACTAAGGAGAAGCTGTGTGGCCATCAATCATGTAATGACAAGCATTAGCAAAGACTAATGACCTGTTTTGTTTTGTTTTTAATTTTGAATTCATTCATACATAAGTAGGCAGGATTCTAATTTCACTTTTATATTAGCTTACTTGCAAACTTAGGAATCAAATAAGCCAATGTGATTTAGGCTGTATTAAGAAATATATAGTAAGGGGCAAGGAGGTGGCGCAGTGGATAGAGCACCAGCCCTGAAGTCAGGAGGACCTGAGTTCAAATCTGGTCTCAGACACTTATCACATCCTATCTGTGTGACCCTGGGCAAGTCACTTAACCTCAATTGCCTCAGCAAAAAAACAAAACAAAACAAACAAACAAAAAAAGAAATATATAGTATATAGATAAATGGAAGTGTTGATTCCACTGTACCCAGTCAGAATACACTGGGAATGCAGTTGTTCAGATGTCATATCCATTAATAAATTAGAAAATATTTGAGGATGACTAACATGACACAGAACCTCAAGACTGTACAATAAAACAATCAATTCAGTGAAGTTAAGATGTTCATCTAAGAGAAGAAAAGGCAGGTGATCACATATTTCTGAAATTTTTTATGGGGATGGAGAACAGTTAAAGAATTTTGTTGCTTGATCATAAAGGAAAGACCTAAGGGTGATGAAGTGTTTAGATGTGAGGAATAATTCCTTATTTATTTGTTTTTAATAGACATTGCTTTATGAATCATATTGGTAGAGAAAAAAAATCAGAACAAAAGAGAAAAACCATAGGAGAGAGAAAAAAGAAGTGAACATAGCATGTATTTATTTGCATTCATTCTTCATAGTTCATTTTCTGGATTGGAGATGGCATTTTCCAACCAAAGTCTATTTGGATTGCCCTAGATCTCTGAACCACTGAAAAGAACCTAGTCATTCATAGATGATCGTCACACTTTCTTTCTGTTATTGTGTACAATGTATTCACTTGACATCAGTTCTTGTAAATCTTTCCAGGGTTTTCTAAAATCAGCTTGTTTATCATTTTTAATAGAATAGTAATATTCCATTACCTTCAAATACTATGACGTGACTAGCTATTCCCTAATTGATGGACATCTACTTATTTTCCAGTTCTTTGCTACCACAGAAAGAGCTGCTACAAACATTTTTTGCACATGTGAATCCTTTTCCCGCCTTGATTTCCTTGGGACACAGAACCAGTAATTAGTCTATAATTTAATTTCTCTGTTTTCACCCTACCTGGTTTAGATATCATCACCATATCTGTGCCATAAAAGGAATTTGGTACGAGTCCTTCTTTTTCTATTTTTTAAAATAGTTTATATAGTATTGGAATTAATTGTTCTTTAAGTGTTTTATAAAATTCACATGTAAATCCATCTGGCTCTGGAGATTTTTTTTAGAGAGGTGATTAATAGCTTGTTTTATTTCTTTTTCTAAAATGGAACTATTTAAATAATTTATTTCCTCTTCTGTTAACCTGGGCAATTCATATTTTTGTAGATATGCCTCCATGTCACTTATATTACCAAATTTATTGACATATAATGGGGCAAAATAACTCCTAATTATTGCTGTAATTTCCTCTTCATTGATGGAAAGTTCACCCTTTTCAATTTTGACTAACAATTTAATTTTCTTCTTTCCTTTTCCTAATCAAAGTAGCTAAAGGTTTATCTATTTTGTTAGTTTTTTTCATAAAATCAACTGTTTTAATTATTAATTCAATATTTTTTCTTATTTTCAATTTTATTAATCTCTTATTTTCAGAATTTCAAATTTGGTATTTAATTGAAGGTTTTTAATTTGTTCTTTTTCTAGCTTTTTAGTTGTAAGCCCAATTCATTGATCTTCTCTTTCTCTATTTTATGCAAGTAAGCATCTAGAGATATATAATTTCCTCTAATTACTCTTTGGCTGCATCCCACAAATTTTGTTATGTTGTTTCATTATTTTCATTCTCTTGGATGAAGTTATTGATTGTGTCTATGATTTGTTGTTTTACCCATTCATTCTTTAGGATTAGATTATTTTATTTCCAACTAATTTTTGGTCTAGAATAGTTTTTTTTTTTTCTGTGTATTTCTTCCTGTAACTGACTTAAAATTTCCTTTAGGAATTTAACTGTTCTATCACTTGGTGCATATGCATTTATTATTGTTACTACTTCATTGTTTATGGTACCCTTTATCAAGATGTACTTTCCTTCCTTATCTGTTTTAATTAGATGTATTTTTACTTTTGCTTTATCTGAGATCATAATTGCTACCTGTTTTTTTTTTTTAATTTAAGGTGAAGCATAATAAATTCTGTTCCAGCCTTTTACTCTGTATTTGACCCTCTGTGCCAAATGTGTTTCTTGTAAACAACATATTATAGGATTCTGTTTTTTTTTTTATCCACTCTTCTCCTTGTTTTTGTTTTATGGGGGAGTTCATCACATTTACATTCACAATTATGATTGCCAGCTCTGTATTTCCCTTCATCCTATTTTCTCTCCTGTATATACTTTTATTCTTTCTTTCTATCCTGTCTTTAGTGGTGTTTTGTTTCATTTTTGATCCAACCCTTCTATCTATTTCATAAATGTGAGTAGGATTTCCAAGATATAAAACTTAAAGCTAGTAAGAGTGATATCATTTCCTACAGATTTTGAATTTTTCTTACCATATCTTTAGAATACCTAGCCCTCCCATAACTTGAAAATTGCCTTTAAACACTTAAACCATTAAACATTTAAAAGCTCCCCCTTCCCCTCTATCTCCCACAATTTGGCCAGTATAATTTTCTTACTAAGGAGAAGATGTGTGACCATCAATCATGTTGTTTTCTGTGTATTTCTTGTCCCTCCTCCTTGTCCCTAAGCCCTCCAATACTTGATTGTAGAAGCTGCCAAATCCTGGGTAATTCTGACTGTTGCTTTTTGATATTTAAATCGTTTTTGTCTGGCAGCTTGCAGTAATTTTTCCTTGACATTATAGTCTGGAGTTTTGCAACAATGATTCTTGGGGATCTCTTTCTAAAGATGATTGAATTATTTTGATGACTATTTACTGCTCTGTTTCTAGAATATCAGGGTAGTTTTCCTTGATGATCTCTTGAAGACTGCTATCCAGGGTCTTTTTCTGGTCATGGCCTTCAATTAGACAAATACTTTTAAGATTGTCTCTTCTGGATCTATTTTCCAGGATGGCTGTTTTTCCAATGAGGTATTTAACATTTTCTTCCATTTTTTTTCATTTTCAAACTAAAATAGTTTGACTGATTCTTGATGTTTCATAGAGTCATTCACTTCCCTTTGTCCTGTTCTACTTTTTAATGCATGATTTTCTTCAGTTCACTTTTGTATATTTTTTCATTTGGTTAATTCTACTTTTGAGGGTGTTGTTTTCTTTGTGAAATTTTTTGCATTTGGACTATCTTATGTTTTAAGGAATTGTCTTCCTTTTCCAGGCTGTTGACTTCCTCTTCCACATCTCTCTTTTCTCATTTTTTTTCTGTCTCTCTTATGTGTCTTTTAAAGTATGTTATGAGCACTTCCAAGAAGGCTCTTTGGGCTTGAAACCAATTCATATCATTCTTCAAGATTTCCTCTGTGGACATTTTGTCCTCATCTGAGTTGCTGTTTTGGTCTTCCCTGTCACCATAGTATCTTTCTATAATCAACTTTCTTTTCTGTATCTTGATCATTTGCTTTTCTTTTCTTTGGGTATCTCATTTTTTTTTTTTTACTTTTATGGTTGAGCTCTGTCCTGGGGTCAAGGGTGGTGCTGTCCCAATTTTCCTATGCAGTTCTGACCCTTTTCCTTGAGCACAAAGGCCCCTTGTGTTTCCAAGGGTAGCTTTATTTGCTTTTTCCAGGAAATAGCCTGGTTTCCCAGAATTTACCATCTGAGGTAGGATTGGGGACTGCCCTACTGGTTTGCTCAAATACTGATCCAGGACTGAGGGTCTTAGTTGCTGATCTGCTGTGTTTAAGAACCTCCCACTGGCTTTTCCAGACTCCGTCTGAGCTGAACTGAATACCACTTTCAACCCAATGAGACTAACCTTTCTTGAAGTTTTTTCCAATCTGTCAAGATGAAGAGGGGTTTATTTCCCTCAGAATCTATACAGAGGCTTGTTTTCATGTGGTTTTTGAGGAAAACTTGGGTAGCTCAAGCAGCTTCCTGGCTTTACTCCACCATCTTGGTTTCACCCCTGGAAGTCTGTGAGTAATAATTCCTAATAATTTTCATTGTTCAGTCATATCTGATTCTTTTTTACTCTCTGGATCATGGCATGTTAATAATGTTCACAATGTTTTCTTGGCAAAGATAGTGGAGTAGTTTGCCATTTCCTTCTCCATTGGATTAAACAAACAGAGGTTAAATGACTTGCTTAGGTTCACACAGCTAGTAAGTGTTTGAGCCTGAATTTGAACTCAAGTCTTCTCAATATCTCTATAGAGCTGGATCCACTAAGCCATTTAACTGCCTCTCCTAATATATTAAAAAGTAAAATGCTCTGCATATAGTTAGCAACTTTCCGGTCACTAGAATTATTCAAGCAAAAGGTGCTAGTATAGGGTTTAGTATATAGCCAATTCTTATTTAGAGAGTTCTTCAAATTATAAGAATGTAATCTCTGTGAGGTAGCTTGTCACATTTCTTATCAAACAATGCCAATCCACAGATAACTTAATGAAATCTAAACATAGCATAGTAAAAAGTCAGCTTTGGGTTTTCTTGATGTTTATTGGACACAATGTCCTATATTGGAAATAACAATTTCCCTTATTGTGATGCTGTTGTTATGATGTTGATCTATACAGCAATCACCTCTATGCAGTGCCCACATTGGTTTTAGCTCTCCCAGTCTTTGCCCTTCAATAATTCTAACAATTTCTGTTGATTGAAAAGGAACATTGTCTACCTATATAGATAATTTTTGAGACAGAGACTTATTCTAAGATTGTCCTGTCGTCTTTCTGGCACATTCTGCAACTGATTGCAACTATTGCAACTGCAACTATGAGTCAAAAAGGAAGAGAAAAAAATTAATTTGTAAATGCTGGTTTTTAAATGGATATAATTTCTCAGTAGTAAATAGGAAGGTATCCTCAGTCATCTCATCATCAGAAATGCTTAAAAAAAAAGCTGCATCTCAAGTTGTTAATTAAGGGAGATTTAAGATAATTAAGAAGCATCTGAAACTAATCAGTTCCTAGCCAAAGAAAATTTGAGAGGAGCAATGGCTGTGAAAGAAACATGTTAGAGAATTCATGTTTTGCTGACAAAAAGCCTTCTGATACTTTCATAGCAACACAGGAAAAAGAATTGGCTGATAAAAGGAAAGATATAAAGACTTGGCATCTTTCTGCCATGCTAGAGGGGAAAAAAAAAACAAGGGCTTCAGGTAATTGAGTTGTTTGTTTTTCTTAAGTTGCTCCTAGGGGAAAAATAGGTTTGCTAGAATTTTTTAAAGGCATATATCATTACTAAAGTGCAATGAAGTACATTTCAATCAGTTGTCCTAACAAATTTCAGTGATCCTGTTTATATAGAGGAAAGATCCAGTGGCAGTTTTCAGAGCTTGGTGCAATAAGGGTAAGACTAGAAGCAAAGTAGCCTTGGATCATGGCAATTTTTAGCTGCTGAGTGCAATGGCAAAATAAAAACAGACTATTAGAAAGAAAGGTCACATCTTTGTTTCCTACCAACTGATTAAAAATTGCATGGAGTTTCTTGTGTTGCATCAGTTGGGATGGAAGAAAATGTATTCCTAATTATCACATATGTACATACATGCACAAACATACAGTAAAATAAGATTTAACAATATAAGGAAAATAAATACATTATTCTCTTATATGTATTATCATATATAACTATGGGAAGAATTAAAGAAACAACAGGCAGAATATTAAAAGTTATTTAAAGCATGCATATAAATCAAAGAAATAAATGAGTGAGCTATATTGAAAGGTATTGAAAGGTTTATAAGGTTTATAAATTTGTATGTGTTTCATATTTAGAATGCAGAAAAGCAGAAGGGCAACAGTGACAGACGTTATGAGGTCTTTTTGATTGCTTCCTACTCTTATTTTGAAAAGTTAACTCACTGTCACAACCTGGGAAGAGAGTTCAATTTTTAGTAGGAGAAATAAAAATGAATTTACAGAAAATCAGTTTTCAAGTACTTTGGTGATTTGCATTTTAAAATAATTTGGTTGGAGATGCATTAAAGAAGCATTGATTGATTCCATTTTGGTAATACCTAATGCTTGCATATATTGTGTTTTTATAAAAGAGCTTCCCAGGGGCAGTTAGATACTTCCTAGCTGTGTGATCCTAAGCAAGTCACTTAACCCCAATTGCTTTAGCCAAAAAAAAAATTAAAAATAGTATAAAAGAGCTTCCCAAAACATATATAATATTGTACAGTAAAATAATGCAGTTTCAACAGCCTAAAATTCATACTAAAGTATTTCTACAGTGTTTCATGAGGTGTTTTCTTCAATGGAGGTGCTCTCCTTCAGGAGCTCTAAGTTGGTTCATCATATTATTTATATTAATGAGTTCTGATGTCATATTGTGCTACTGAAAATGCAGCTTTACAAAGATTTTCCCAAAAAAATCCATCCTTAGAAAATTTTATAATCTCAGTTTCTGGTGAAGTTTATCTGATATAATGAAATGCCATTAAAATTAGAAAATTTCATCTCAAAACTATCACAAACTCTTAACAGGATTCTATGAAAACTAACATCATTTTTTAACCATCCTAACAAATTGAGGGAGGGTATTATGTCTTCTGTGTATATCACAACACTACATCCTGGATTTTCCTAAAAAGTCTGAAATTCAAGAAGAAAAAAGACAATTTTAAGCCAGATTTTTATCAAAGGAACATACCCCACATGAACAAGTAGCTCAGTTAGGAAATATCACCATATATGTGGTGTACAAAGGACAAATGGAAAACAGCTTCTGGGGATATATAAATGTAATGGTCCTTAAGAACACAAAAGCAAAGAGCAGTTAGAATGCCTTATGTTAAATAGTAGGGAATGGGGGGAGACTAGATTTAGAGACAGAGAACCTAGAATTGAGTCCTTAATTAGCCACTTTTAAGTTCTAGTCAAGTAGCAATCTCTCTGAGCCATGGTTTTCTGGTTTTCGATAGGAATCTATGCCATGACCTCTTTGGTGCCAGCTATTCTGTCCCTTAATTTTAAGCTTTTATTCAGGGCTTGAAATACATGCTTACTCTCTGTTTGCTTTCATTCATGGAATATGAGGGTGGTACTAAAGTTCTGGAGAAATTGAAATGTCCAAGTTTTCAAAAATATGCACTTTGTAGGCTCCTGAAGGCAAGTAAAATTCTTATCAAAATCCTAAAAGAAATGGCATATAGGAAAGGAAGCATTGATTGGAGACTGGACAGAGCCAGCATGATTTCATGAAGAACAATTGCTTCCCCAGTAAACCCATTTCCATTTTGGGATAGAGTTGATATTTTCATTGATATATCAAAAGAATGTTGGAGGAAAATTATTTTCTTTCTGGCAAAGCATTTTAAAAGAGTTTCATATGCTTTTCTTATAGAAAAAAATGAACAAATATGGGATAGATGATAGTACAATTGGGTGGACTTAGAACAGACTGAATGACCAAATCTAAAGAGTGGAATTATTCAATAGTTGGGAGGAACTATAGAGTAAAGTGTCCAAGTAGCTCAGAAAGAACTCATGGAAGAGCTCAAAAAGGAGTTTAAAATAAATAGGTGGAAGGAAAAGTGGAAGAAGAGAAGAGAGTGATACAAGAAAATTATGAAATAGAGTCAAGAGCTTGGCAAAAAGAAAACAACTGCTTAAGGAGTACAATTGGTCATATGGAAAAAGAAGTATTAAAAAGTGAATAAAATAACTCATTAAAAGTAAGAATTGGGCAAGTGGAAACTTATGACTCTATAGGACATCTAGTATCAAACAAATTTAAAAGAATGAAAAATAGAAAAAAATGTAGAGTACCTCTTTGGAAAAACAAGGAAAACTGCCCTAATACTCTAGAACCAGAAGGTAAAATAAGAATTAATAGAATACACTGATTTCAGGAAAGAGTTCCCCAAATAAGTCCAAGGAAGAGACATTATATACAAATTACAGAACTATCAGGTCAAGGAGAAATACTATAAGTGGCCAGAAAGAAATAATTCAAATATTAGGGGTTACGATCAGGATTACACAGGATTTAGAAGCTGCAACATTAAAGGTTTGGAGATCATGGATCATATTCCAGAGGGCAAAGGAGTTAGAATTACAACCAAAAATCATCTACAAAGCAAAATTAAGCACAATAGTTCTGAGGGGGGTAGGAGTAGAAAATCATTTAATGAAATAGAAGGCTTTCCAGATCTCATAAGGAGAGCAGAATTGAATAAAAATTTTGGTTTCCAATATCCATTCTGAAGAAAAACCTAAAAAAAGGTAAAAAGAGGAAAGAAAACATCAGGATTCAATGGAGTTGAACTCTTTACATCCCTACATGAGAAGATGATACTTGCAATTCTTAGGAATTGTACCATTAATAGTAGCTAGAAGGATTATACATAGAGCAAGGGTATAGGTTAGGGTGAATTTGAGATAATTACATAAAAAATAATTAAAAGATGAGAAAGACCACATTGGTTGTATAAGGAAGAGAGAAATATAAAGGGGTAAATTATTTCACCAGAAGAGGTGAGAAAAACCTAATACAATTGAAGAAAAGAGAGAAGAAAAGGCAATGGGGATCACTTGAGCCTTACTCTCATCAATACTGGCTCAGAGAGGGAGTAATATACTTTGTCAGTTAAATATAAAAATCTATTTTGACTAGCAGAAAAGTAGGAAGGGAAGACATTAGATAAAAGGGAGGGGGGACTGACAGAAAAGAGGGCAGACCAGGGGAAATGGTAGACAGAAGCAAAACACTGTTGAGGAGGGAAATGGTGAAAGGAGAGAGTAGATAAATAGGAAGAAAAATAGAATAAAGGGAAATATATAGTTAGTAATCACAACTGTGAATGTGAATGGGATGAACTCTCCCATGAAATAAAAGTAGATAGCAGAATAGATAAAAAAACAGAATCCTACATTATATTATTTATATGAAACACACTTGAAGCAGACACACATACACACACACACACACACACAGACTATAGGTTGTTAGTTGGAGGAGAATCAATTATACTTCAGCTGAAGTAAAAAAAAAGCAGGTATATCAGTTACGATCTCAAAGAAAGCAAAAGCAAAAATAGACCTAATTAAGAGATAAGAAATTACCTCATGCTAAAAGATGCCATAGAAAATGAACTGAAATAATATTAAATATACATGCATCAAGTGATATAGAATACAAATATTTTTTTCTTCTTTTAAGTTTTTTTTTAAATTTTTCCAAATATATGCAAACTTTGTGTTTCAGAGCTTTATCTCCTCCCTCCCCTCCCCAAGACAGGAAGCAATCTGATATAGCTTAAAAATGTGCAATTATTATAAACACATTTCCATATTCATCATTCTGTGCAAAAAATTAAATCAAAAGGGACAAATCCACAACAAAGAAAAAATAAACAAACAGAAAATATTTGATAGTTATCTCTCTGGATGTGGATGGTTCTTTCCATCACAAGTCAATTGGAATTGCCTTGAATCACCTCATTGTTAAAAAGAATCATCAAGTCCATCATAGCTGATCATCTTATTGTTGCTATATAAAAGTTTCTCTCTTGCTTTTGCTCACTTCACTTAACTTCAGTTCATGTATGTTTTTTCCAGGCTTTTCTGAAATCAGCCCACTTGTGACTTCTTACAGAACAGCAATGTTTGATTACTTTCATAAATCATAACTTATTTAGCCACTTGCACCAACAGAACCAATACAACCAAGATCAGAAGAAAAGCAGAAACCTGGAAAACAAAAATTATAGAGAATCTCTTTGATAAAGACCTTATTTGTTAAATACATACAGAATTGAATAAAATTTACAAGAATACAAGTCATTTCTCAATTGATAGTCACAGAATATAAACAGGCAGTTTTCAGCTGAAGAAATAAAAACTATCTATAGGCATATGAAAAAGTAATCTAAATCACTTTTGATTAGAGAAATGCAAATTAAAACAACTCTGAGGTAACACCTCACACCTATAAAGTTGGATGATGTGACAAAAAATGATAACTTTTGGAAAGGATGTGGGAAAATTGGGACACTAATGTACTGTTGGTAGAGTTCTTACCAGATCTAGCCATTTTGGAGAGTAACTTAGAACTGTACCCAAAAGGTATCTAAATTACACATATCCTTTAATCCATCAATATTACTACTAGATGTGTATTCCAAAGAGATCATAATAAAAAAGGGGAAAGGACCTACATGTGCAAAATATTTATAACATCACTTTTCATGATTGCAAAATATTCAAATTAAGGGGGCATCTATGAATTGGGGAATGACTGACCAAGCTGAATGTAATTACAATGTGCAATAAGAAATGAACAGGCAGATTTCAGAAAAAGCTGGAAAGACTTGTATGAACATGCATTGTGAAATGTGAAATGAGCAGAATCAGGAAAACATTGCACACATTATCAGTAACATTGAGTGATGATTAATTACGAATGACTCAGTAAGATAATGCTCCAAGACAAATACAAAGGGGCTCATGCAGGAAAATGTAACTTAAATCCAGATAAAGAATTGATGGACTCTGAGTGCAGATCACAGTATATTTTTTCACTTTATTCTTTTTTTCCCCTCCCCTTTGATCTGTTTCTTCTTTTGCAACTGTTATTAAGATGAAAATGGATTTTAGATGACAGCACACATATTACCAATATCAAACTGCTTATCATTTTAGGAAGAGAGGCTGAGAGGAAGAGAAAGAGAAAAATTTGCAGCTCAAATCTTATAAAATGTATACTAAAACTTGTAATTGAAAAAATAGTATTAAGAAAAAATCTACAAAAGAAAATGAAACTAATAGAATGTTCTTACTTTATTAAGAGATATGGTATCTTTTAATAAGTACATGAAAGTCCTGCTGTGTCCTGCCCTAGTCAGATTGCATCTGAAATATTTCATTGTCTTATGAGTAACATTTTAATTAGAAGAATTTTGTTAAGTTGGAAAGCATAAAAAAGGAAAGCAACCACACTAGTAAAGGGGCTGGCAGGTAGATGGCTCATATTAATTATTTAAATATGATGAAGGGAAGATACTTAATAATATTAAAAAGGGGAGGTTCTAGATTATGCATTGAACAGGAAGAATGAAAAAGGGATATAAGTGGGCTTGATAGGACTTACATGGATAGATAGAAGGGAACAGTGTATATACATAGAGGGAAAGCAATTTTAATCTAGGCAGCTTGTGATGTTGTGTTCTTAGTGTAGTGGTAGGGGAATAGATTTCTATGCCCTTCCCTATTTCCTTCCAAATTTAAGATTATGTGATTCTTTTACTCACAGATTTCAGTTGCTTTTATTCTTTTTGCTACATCATAAATATGTTCTTCTCTGCAATACCTCTTTCTTTCTTATTTGTTAATGTTGCTGCTTAAGTCTATTTATATATTCAAAAGACAAGCCAATAAAAGTATAAAGTATAAAAGTAATGTAAGTTGACATACCGGATAGAACTTCCAGAGCATACATCATGGAAGATAGATGTTAAAAATAGTAAAGAGCCATGCAGTCATCTCTAAGTGGATTTTTAAAAAAGCATCTTAGATTACTAAAGACCTCCCCTTCCTTCTTCCTCAGTGGAAAGAAGGCATGGGATGGACAGAAAGTTACGAATCTGTCCCTATGGTGTTGGATAAGATTGTATTCAATTTATAATAAGGCCTTCAATTTGTCCATAGGGCTACATGCTCAAAAATCCATGTATGGCGGGATTAATAAATTTAAATATACAATTATGTATATTTAACTATAATTTATGATTGATTGGGGGTTGTTATCACTACTCTTGGTAGCAGTCATTTACACAGCCATTCTGGAGGCAGGTGTTTGAGCGCTGCTGACCTACTAATTCATGTGTGCTAGCTAATTAGATTTTAAAAAAATTAATCTCTGCTATATTCTGAGATCAGGTATTTCTTTAGCAAGCACATGGGGTGCTGGGCTTTATAGATTTAAAGACACAGACCTTTCTGTCACAGAGTCAAGAAGAGAAGAAGGAAGTGGATGGAAAGAACTAAAGAAAATGAGACAGATCAAAGAAGGAAGGGTGAATGATGGAAAAGAAAAAAAAACACACCTATTGTTTCTAGAAGATTGTGAATGATAGGATATTTGATTCAATCAAAGCAAGAAACAAATTAAGTATATAGTGATATGAAATAGATTGAATTGAATGATTTCTGAGGTGCCTTCCAATTCAGAGATTCTATGGCTTTGGGAACTTTGACCTAATATGTATAACATTTTTAATTTGTTTTAGGTTACACAGTATGGGGAGGGGAAATGGGGTATAAGAGGTATAAGATAGGAAAGGGTTAGATTATCACAGATTTTAAAAGCAAATCAAAGGTTTTGTATTTGACTCTCTGGGCAATAGAAAGCCAATGGGTTTTATTGAAAAGGAGAGAGACATAAGCCTGTACTTTAAGAAGATCACTTTGGTAGCTAAGTGGAGAATTAGTTGAAGAGGGCCAGAAATTGAGACAAAGACTCAATTTTTGATATAAGATTTAGACATAAGATTTTGAGGGTCTCTACTCAATTAATTAGTAAACATTTATTAAGTATGTGCAAGTCATGGTGCTAAACACTGGTAACAAAGGTAAAAGACAACCCCTGCTCTACACAAATTCATTATTTTTATTAGAGAATTTGAATTTATTAGAGAAATTGAAGCTAAACAAGAGGGAAGACACTCTAAAGGGAGTCAAGAAAAAGTTTGTATAGATAGTGGGATTTCACCTGGAACTTTAAGGAAGTCAAGATAGAAAGAGATAGAAATGAACACGGAAAGAATTCCAGGAATTGAGAGAAACCAGTTGAAATGAAATACCCAGGGATGGAATGCCTTGTGACTGGAAGAATGAAGAAGTATCAATGTTGCTAGATTCTATAGTGTATGGTGGGAGGAGATGAAAAGATAGAGCTTTTGACTTTAGTTTTTTCATTGAACATGTGGCAAAGTTCTCACAAGACAGACATGAGATTAGGGAAGACCTTGGCAGGATTGAGGAGAGATGAAAAGCACTAGGCATGTACATATATTTGGAACAAAATGCTGGGTGCCTCTTGTTAGGGAAATCTGGGTCTAATATCCCTGAGGTACCCTGCCTCTCTTTTCTTAAGTTTTGGCATAAACCTAACAAATAGGTGACATTTATAGTAAGCAGTTGTAATTCCTTTTAACCATTCCCTCTAAATTACAAAGCCAGGTCACTAAGGGAATTGTAAAAAATCACTAAACGATGTGATCTTTTCCAGTAAAAAGATCAAATTTCTAGTAAAGATTAGCCTTCCTTAATATCTAAGTTTAGAATTGGGACAATTCAGAGCAATATTTGATTAGTCTGCAAAAGGCAAAGTTAATTAGGAATAAAAATGAAACTTGAAGGAATGAACTTAAAAGGGAAGATATGAATGGTTGGGTCAGTTTAATTAAATGCATATGAAGTGAGGGCTAAGCAGCTGAATAGGAACAGATAAACTTTGCTCTAGAAAATTAACTTATGTTTCATATTTTGCCATTAATAGCAGACATAAGTACTGTATAGTTTTCAAAGCTGAATGAATTATTTTAAAATTTAGATGATCTTGTATATTTGTTTCAGGTGAAGGGTCTCATTAGGGTTTCTCTCATACAATATGGATGCTCTTTCTAGATGTCTTTTGTCAAATACCATGCTAAAAAGAAAATTCATCTTTATAATGTGTAGTGTAGTTTGAAAGATGGTTGTTTAGTTGCTACATGACCAGAAATTCCTATCCATCCTAACAAATTCCAGCAAGGCATCCAGAGTTAAAATTTTAGAGAAAGGTAGCATAAGCTGGGGTGGAGCCAAGATGGTGAACTGCAGACAGCGTTCTCTGTAAGCTCCTTAGACCTTCCCTCAGACATAGACAAACTGAGCCTCTGAACTGGTTCTGGAGTGAGGGCTTCACCAAACACTTGGACTACAACACACTTCTATCAAATACCTACTTTGAAAGAACTTCTGAGGTCAGTTTAAGACGGGTAGGGGATCAACCAGCTCCCGGCGCTCAGACGCCAGTGCGCAGCCGGGGTGCAAGTCTGGGGCTGGGACGGACCAGAAGATTTTAGGCTGCCAGGAAGTCCCTGGGAGACCCTTGGGCCACTTTGCTCTGCTTGCGGGCAGGTGCTTTGGCAGGTCTATCTTTGATAAAGGGTGGATTGAGAGCAGCTGAAAGTGTGGTCCTAGTGTAGATCCAGCCAGATCAGGCCCAGACCAGAAGTCAACTTGGCAAACTGCCCCAGGGCAAATTGAAATCTCTTCTGCTGCTGCTGTTGCTGCTGCAGCTGCTGCCACTGCTGCAGCTGCTGCCACCACTGCTGCTGCTGCTGCTGCCGCCGCTGCTGCTGCTGCTGCTACTGCTGCAGAATTCCCTGCTGGTGACTGATACCTCAGCTAAACATCATGAGCAAGAAGAAGAGAGCTCTCACCATAGACAGCTTTTACGGAGAGAAACTAGAGCAGTCCCCAGATCCTGAGATTCTGAAAATCCCAGATAAAGCCACAAAGGTGGACTTAAGCGGGTCTCCCTTTCAGAAGGCCTACCTGGAAGATTGCATAAAGAATCTCAAAAGAGAGCTAGAAGAAGATTGGGGAAATAAACTGAGAGCAGTGCAAGAAGGAAACATCGCCCTGCAACAGAGATGTGAAAAACTGGAAAATAAGTCTGGTGAATCGGAAAAAGACAAAAATTCACTGAAAAACAAAATTAGTGAATTGGAAAAAGTCACCAACTCACTGGAAAATAAAAATAGTGAATTGGTAAAAGACAACAACTCACTAAAAAACAAAATTGGTGAATTGGAAAAAGTCACCAACTCACTGGAAAATAAAAATAGGGAATTGGAAAAAGATAACAATTCACTGAAAAATAAAATTAGTGAATTGGAAAAAGACAACAATTCACTGAAAAATAAAATTGGCAAAATGGAAAAAGAATGCAATGAACCAAAAAATTCAATTGGCCAGTTACAAAAGGAGCTAAAAAAGATAACTGAAGGAAATAATACCTTAAAAATTAAAATTGAACAAATTGAAATGAATGACTCAGTAAGACTTCAAGAATCAGTCAAACAAAAACAAAAAAAATGAAAAAATAGAAGAAAATATGAAATATCTCCTAGGAAA
>JAJPUD010006904.1:18601-36516 GCA_023553655.1 Myrmecobius fasciatus | reverse complement strand
AAAAAAAATGAAAAAATAGAAGAAAATATGAAATATCTCCTAGGAAAAACAACTGACTTGGAAAACAGATCCAGGAGAGACAATCTAAGAATTATTGGACTCCCTGAAAGTCACGATGAAAAAAAGAACCTTGATGCTATCTTCCAGGAAATCATGAAAGAGAATTGCCCTGATGTTTTAGAATCAGAAGGCAAAGTTGGTATTGAAAGAATCCACCGATCACCTCCTGAAAGAGACCCCAAAATTAAAACCCCAAGGAATATCGTGGCCAAATTTCAGGACTATCGCACCAAGGAAAAGATATTACAAGCTGCTAGAAAAAAACCAGTTCAAATACTGACGAACTCTCATTAGAATTACACAGGATCTGTCAGCTTCCACATTGAAGGATAGAAGGGCCTGGAATCAGATATTCCGAAAGGCAAAAGAACTTGGATTACAGCCAAGAATAAGCTATCCAGCTAGAATGAGCATCATCTTCCAGGGAAGGAGATGGTCATTTAATGATACAGGAGAATTTCACCTATTTCTAATGAAAGGACCAGATCTGAACAAAAAATTTGACCTCCAAACATAGAACTCTAGAGAAGCGTAAAAAGGTAAAAAGGAAAGAACTCTCGAGAACTATATCTCTACTAGGGGTATCCTTAAAGAATGGGGGTATAATTTGATTTTACTTTGATAATAATCGAAAAGAAATTAGAGGTGGAAGGTATATCATACTGTAAAAAAGGGGGGGGAAAGGAGGTAAAATAAAGTAAAAAAAAGGAGGTAAAATAAGGCAAAGTCTCATGAAGAGACATAGAAAATCTAATATAATTGAGGGAAAGAAGGGAGGATAATGAGTATTGTGTAAATCTTATTCTCATTGGATTGGGCTCTAAAAGAGCATATCAGACACATTTGATTTCAGGGAAAAACTTGGCCCTCAATATAGGGAAGTAGGAGGGAAAGAAAGAAAAGAAAGGGATAAATTAATAGAAAGATTAGGGGAAAGGTGTATAAAAGAGGGAAGGTTCTAAAGGGGGGAGGACTGTTAGAGGGAGGGGGTCATCAAAAATAAAATACTGGGGAGGGGGGAAGGGAGTTAAGGGGAAAGGGAAGAGAAAAATATAACTTTGGGTAAATAAGATGGCAGGAAATATAGATATAGTCATTTTAACTGTGAATGTGAATGGGATGAACTCTCCCATAAAACAAAAACGGATAGCGGACTGGATTAAAAGCCAGAATCCTACAATATGTTGTTTACAAGAAACACATTTAAAACATAGAGATACATACAGAATGAAGGTAAAGGGCTGGAGCAGAATCTTTTATGCTTCAAGTGAACAAGAAAAAGCAGGGGTAGCAATCCTTATCTCAGATCAAGTAAAAGCCAAGATAGATCTAATTAAAAGAGATAAGGAAGGAAACTATATTTTACTAAAGGGTACCATAGACAATGAAGCAGTATCGATACTAAACATACATGCACCAAGTGGTATAGCATCCAAATTCCTAGAGGAGAAACTAACAGAGATGCAAGGAGAAATAGACAGTAATACTATACTAGTGGGGGATCTCAACCTTGCTCTCTCAGAATTAGATAAATCAAACCACAAAATAAATAAGAAAGAAGTTAGGGAGATAAACAAAATATTAGATAAGTTAGGTATGACAGAACTCTGGAGGAAATTGAATGGTGATAGAAGGGAGTATACTTTTTTTTCAGGGGTCCATGGAACTTATACAAAAATTGATCATGTGTTAGGGCATAAAAACCTCAAAATCAAATGTAGAAAAGCAGAAATAGTAAATGTATCCTTTTCAGATCATGATGCAATAAAACTCACATGTAATATAAGGCCAGGAGAAAATAGACCAAAAGTTAATTGGAAATTAAATAATCTAATCCTGAAGAATGAATAGGTGAAAGAGCAAATTATAGACACAATTGATAATTTCATCCAGGAGAATGACAATAAGGAGACAATATACCAAAATTTGTGGGATACGGCCAAAGCGGTTATAAGGGGTAACTTTATATCTCTAGATGCTTATTTGCATAAAATAGAGAAAGAGAAGATCAATGGATTAGGGTTACAATTAAAAAAACTAGAAAAAGAGCAAATTAAAAACCCTCAATCAAAAACCAAATTGGAAATTCTGAAAATAAAAGGTTGAGATTAATAAAATTGAAAATAAGAAAACTATTGAATTAATAAATAAAACTAAGAGTTGGTTTTATGAAAAAGCCAACAAAATAGATAAGCCTTTAGTTAATTTGATCAGAAAAAGGAAAGAGGAAAATCAAATTGTTAGTCTCAAAAATGATAAGGGAGAACTTTCCTCCAATGAAGAGGAAATTAGAGTAATAATTAGGAGTTACTTTGCCCAACTTTATGCCAATAAATTCGATAATCTAAATGAAATGGAGGAATATCTACAAAAATATAGATTGCCCAGGTTAACAGAAGAGGAAATAAATTATTTAAATAGCCCCATTTTAGAAAAAGAAATAGAACAAGCTATTAATCAACTCCCTAAGAAAAATTCTCCAGGGCCAGATGGTTTTACATGTGAATTCTACCAAACATTTAAAGAACAATTAATTCCAATACTATACAAACTATTTGAAAAAATAGGGACAGAAGGTATACTACCAAATTCCTTCTATGATACAGATATGGTGCTGATAGCTAAACCAGGTAGGGTGAAAACAGAGAAAGAAAACTATAGACCCATTTCCCTAATGAATATTGATGCAAAATTTTTAAATGAGATTTTAGCAACAAGATTACAGAAAGTTATCTCCAGGATAATACATCTTGACCAAGTAGGATTTATACCAGGAATGTAGGGCTGGTTCAATATCGGGAAAACTATCAGCATAATCAATTATATCAATAACCAAACTAACAAAAACCATATGATTATCTCCATAAATGCAGAAAAAGCATTCGATAAAATCCAACACCCATTCCTATTAAAAACACTAGAGAGTATAGCAATAAATGGGCTTTTCCTTAAAATGATTAGTAGCATCTACTTAAAACCATCAGCAAGTATCATATGTAATGGAGACAAATTAGAACCATTCCCAATAAGATCAGGAGTGAAACAAGGCTGTCCACTGTCACCATTACTATTTAATATTGTATTAGAAATGTTAGCTTTGGCAATAAGAGAAGAAAAAGAGATAAAAGGAATTAGAGTAGGTAATGAAGAAACCAAATTATCACTCTTTGCAGATGACATGATGGTATACTTAGAGAACCCTAGAGACTCAACTAAAAAACTACTAGAAACAATTCACAACTTTAGTAAAGTTGCAGTATTCAAAATAAATCCACACAAATCATCAGCATTTTTATATATTACCAACAAAGTTCAGCAGCAAGAGATAGAAAAAGAAATTCCATTCAGAATAACGGATGATAGCATAAAATATTTGGGTATCTGTCTGCCAAGAAAATGTCAGAAACTATATGAACTAAACTACAAAACACTTTCCACACAAATAAAATCAGACCTAGTCAATTGGAAAAACATTAAGTGCTCATGGGTAGGCCGAGTGAATATAATAAAAATGACCATACTACCCAAACTAATTTACTTATTTAGTGCCATACCAATCAAACTCCCAAGAAATTATTTTACAGATCTAGAAAAAATAGTAGCAAAGTTCATTTGGAAGAACAAAAGGTCAAGGATTTCAAGGGGATTAATGAAAAAAGCAGATGAAGGTGGCCTTGCTGTACCAGATCTAAAACTATATTATAAAGCAGCAGTCATCAAAACCATTTGGTACTGGCTGAGAAATAGAGCAGTCGATCAGTGGCATAAAATAGGACATCAGGACAAGCTAGGTAATAACGTTAGCAATTTAGTGTTTGATAAACCCAATGACCCCAGCTTTTGTGATAAGTACTCACTATTCAGCAAAAACTGCTGGAAAAATTGGAAACTAGTGTGGAAGAAATTAAGGCTGGACCCACACCTAACACCGCACACCAAGATAAGATCTAAATGGGTTCATGATCTAGATATAAAGAGTGATGTTATAACCAAATTAGAGGAACATGGGATAGTTTACCTCTCAGACCTGTGGAGATGGAATAAATTTATGTCCAGGGAAAATCTGGAACTCTTAATTGAACACCAGATAGATAATTTTGATTATATTAAGTTAAAAAGTTTCTGTACTAACAAAACTAATGCAGACAAGATTAGGAGGGAAGCATCAAATTGGGAAATCATCTTTGCATTTAAGGGTTCTGATAAAGGTCTCATCTCTAAGATATATAGAGAATTGTCTCACATTTATAAAAATTCAAGCCGTTCTCCAATTCATAAATGGTCAAAGGATATGAACAGACAATTTTCAGATGAGGAAATTAAAACTATTTATAATCATATGAAAAGGTGCTCCAAATCACTATTGATCAGAGAAATGCAAATTAAGACAACTCTGAGGTACCACTACACACCTGTCAGATTGTCTAAAATGACAGGAAAAGATAAGGATGAATGTTGGAGGGGATGTGGGAAGACTGGGACACTGATGCGTTGTTGGTGGAGCTGTGAACAGATCCAACCATTCTGGAGAGCAATTTGGAGCTATGCTCAAAAAGTTATCAAACTGTGCATACCCTTTGACCCAGCAGTGTTTCTATTGGGCTTATATCCCAAAGAAATCATAAAAGAAGGAAAGGGCCCCACGTGTGCAAGAATGTTTGTGGCAGCTCTTTTTGTAGTGGCTAGAAATTGGAAACTGAAGGGATGCCCATCAATTGGAGAGTGGCTGAATAAATTATGGTATATGAATGTTATGGAATATTATTGTTCTGTAAGAAATGACCTACAGGACGATTTCAGAGAGGCCTGGAGAGACTTGCATGAACTGATGCTGAGTGAGATGAGCAGAACCAGGAGATCGTTGTACACGGCAACAACAGTACTATATGAGGATCAGTTCTAATGGACATGACTCTTTCCAACAATGAAATGCTTTAAACCAATTCCAATTGTTCAGTGAAGAAGGCCATATATACCCAGAGAGAGGGATGTGAAATGTGGACCACAACATAACATTTTCATGTTCTCTGTTGATGTTTGCTTGCATTGTATTTCCTTTATCGGATTATTCTCTTATAGATACGATTTCTCCTGAACAAAAAAATGATGTGTGGCAATAACTATACATATATTGGATTCAAGTATTCTAACATAATTATCATGTAGTGGATATCCTGCTATCTAGGGGATGGGTGGGGATTGGGGGGAAAAATTTGTAACCGAAAGCTTTGTAAGGGTTAATGTTTAGGAATTACCCATACATATGTTTTGCAAATAAAAAGTATTAATAATAAAAAAAGAAAAAAAAGGTACCATAAGCTCCCAAAGTAGAAAAAAAAGGGAACTTAGAATGGGTTTCCTCTATTTTCTCAAAAAAAAAAAAGCAGGAAATGATGCTCTCTATTTTGGAGAGTGCTTTTGGTAGCTTGAGAGTATATGAGAAAGTTTAGAATAACTATAAAGTTGATAAGAGAAGAATTGCTATGTAGCTATGTAGGATAGAATCATGGGAAAAATTAGGCAATAACTATAGCAATTTAGTCTTTAATAAACCCAAAGACCTCGGCTTCTGGGATAAGTACTCACTATTTGACAAAAACTGCTGGGAAAATTGGAAACTAGCATGGAAGAAATTAGGGCTTGACCTACATCTAACACCACATACCAAGATAAGATCTAAATGGGTTCATGATCTGGATATAAAGAGTGATATTACAAGTAAATTAGAGGAACGTAATATAGTTTACCTCTCAGACCTATGGAGATGAAATAAATTTATGTCCAAAGAAGAACTGTAACTCTTAATTGAACACCAGATAGATAACTTTGACTATATTAAGTTAAAAAGTTTTTGTACAAACAAAACCAATGCAGTCAAGATTAGGAGGGAAGCAATAAATTGGGAAATCATCTTTACATTTAAGGGTTCTGATAAAGGTCTCATCTCTAAAATATATAGAGAATTGTCTCATATTTAAGAATTCAAGCCATTCTCCAATCAATAAATGGTCAAACGATATGAACAGACAATTTTCAGAGGATGAAATTAAAACTATTTGTATTCATATGAAAAGGTGCTCCAAATCACTATTGATCAGAGAAATGCAAATTAAGACAACCCTGAGGTACCACTACACACCTGTCAGATTGACTAAAATGACAGGAAAAGATAATGATGAATGTTGGAGGGGATGTGGGAAGGCTGGGACACTGATGCAGCTGTGAACGGAGCCAGCCATTCTGGAGAGCAATTTGGAGCTATGCTCAAAAAGTTATCAAACTGTGTATACCCTTTGACCCAGCAGCATTTCTATTGGGCTTATATCCCAAAGAAATCATAAAGGAAGGAAAGGGCCCCACATGTGCAAGAATGTTTGTGGCAGCCCTTTTTGTAGTGGCTAGAAACTGGAAACTGAATGGATGCCCATCAATTGGAAAATGGCTGAATAAATTATGGTATATGAATATTATGGTATATTAGTGTTCTGTAAGAAACAACCAGAAGGACGATTTCAGAGAGGCCTGGAGAGACTTGCATGAACTGGTGCTGTGAAATGAGCAGAACCAGATCATTATACATGGCAACAATACTATATGACCATCAATTCTGATGGACATGGCTCTCTTCAACAATGAAATGTTTCAAACTATTTCCAGTTGTTCACTGAAGAAAGTCATATACACCCAGAGAGAGGGATATGAAATGTAGACCACAACATAACATTTTCATGCTCTGGATTGATGTTTGCTTGCATTGTGTTTCCTTTATCTGATTTTCCTTTCTTGTAGATATGATTTTTTCTTGTACAACAATAAGTGTGGAAATATGTATACATACATTCGATTTGTCAAGTATTTTAACATAATTAACATGTAGTGGATTCCTGCCATCTAGGGGAGGGGTAGGGAGTAGGGAGGAAAAATTTGTAACAGAAAGCTTCGTAAGGGTTAATTTTGAAGAATTACCCATACATATGTTTTGCAAATAAAAAAAAAATCTTTCTGGAAAAAAAAAATCAGATGTGCCCCAAGACGCTTAGAAGCTGTGTGTCTCTGGGCAAGTAATTAACACCTCTTCCTCAGTTTTCTCATTTGTAAAATGTGAATAATAATAGATACAGGGTTATTGTGTAAAATATTACTGTATTTGTAAAACTTTAAAATATTGTATAAATGAGATTTGTTCTTATCATCATTATAATTGTTGATATTATTAAACATCCTCAACAGTGAGGATCTGGTTGGGAAAAATGGACCTGGTTTAGCATGCTTGTGTGACTTCTTTCATCATTGTTTAACAGCATGCAAATAAAATTAAATCCAGAAGTCTGTTTGGGTGTGGCCTATCACTGAGTTTAGCAAAGTGTTAGTGTTGATAAGTTAAGTGGAACATTAGACAAAAAGAAATGACTGTGAGGAAATAAGAGGTATGTCTCTTCTTCCTTATTATAGTTGTGGGGAAACATAAGGAAAGTTGTTTCGAGGAGAAATAATGACTATATTTAATTATTATAGAATTATCTAATATTTTTTCTTTTTTATATTATATTTATTTTATTAAATAAATGATTATGGAGTTTTATTATTATATTTACATATTGCTTTATAAACATTATTTAATTTCTTTACATCTATCTGAAGTAGGTTTTACTATAATCCTTATTTTACAAAAATGAGGAAACAAAAGTTCTGAATGAAAAACACTGGCTACTAGTTAATATCTGAGGCAGGATTTGAATTTGTTTCTTCTGACTACAAGTCTTTTTCCATTATGTCATGCTACTATATTGACTGAATGAAAGAAAAGGTGGCAGAGATTGATTGTAAATCAACAACTTGGTAGTTGTAAATTTTTATGCATTCAATAAAATAGAAGAATGTGTGAGAGACAATCTAATATGCGGTGTACTTTGAAAGATGGTGAGGTAGTTGATAAACTACCAGAAATTCCTATTTATACTAATTATTCCAAGCAAGCTGCATTGAAATATCTTTGGGGATTACGGAGGAGCAGCATGAATTCAATGAGTCAAATAGATGGAAAGAATATGAGAGAAAATCTAATATGTAATGACATTTTAAAGATTCTAGTGTAGTTGCCAGACATTTCTACTCATCCTAACTACCCCCAGGCTACTCTACTCTATATTTCCACATCTAGTGCAAAAAAAGTTCTCAGACTTGAATTTCAAATTTCAGCTCTGGTGGGTTTTATCTTGTCTTTTTAAGGCAATTACTCACTCTGAATCTCCAAGCCACTCTCCCTTTCTCCCCAACATACCTCATAATAAGCAATGTTGTGTGTGTTTTTTTTTTTTCCAGCCACAGGAAAAGAATGGCAAAGGATTGGGAAAAAAAGGTTACATTTGTGCAGAAATTTACAAATGAGAAAAGAGGAAGGGGAATCATTAACTGATTTGATATGGACTCCTTTCATGGATTTTCCATAGTAATGATCCAGATGAAAGCATTCCCTGCTACCAATATCACCCATGTCCATAAATACACATAAACTTCAAAGTGGCTGAGACCATGCAGACTTGGAATGTGTATAGGAAGGGGCTTGCAAGAGCAGGGCAATAAGCATGCATAAAGTATTTTCTTAGCCCTTCTTGAGGACTAATGGAAATATTCTCTCAGTATGTGTTCTCAGTAGGCATGTTTTGGAAAAAGCATAAGCCCACTAAAGACTACTGAGAATAGGTGAGAAAGCCCCAATGGAACAAGCCTAAGTCCTCAAGCATTTATTAAGCATTTACTATATGAGCTCTAACCAAGAATGATACTTTAAACAGAAAAGGAAAAAGAAAAAAGAAAAATAGGAAATATTTGGGAATGTTTGTTCTCATTCATACTAAATCTTTCATGTACATTATTTAGGAAAGAAGAAAAAAGAGATTCAGGGAGGTTCAGATTTTGAACACAATAAATGCATTATATATTTTGAGAATGCAATTAAAGTTTACTTCTAAATGAGTTAACACAGACAGGCATATTATACAGAATACCTGGCTCATGCAGGAATAAAATACTTTGCCAAGGATGTGCTAAATAATGCCGATAAACACACTTTTGGCTTCTACTGACAGTAATTAGAGGTCCAGAGAAAAAAGCAGTGAATATCTTGCCATATGTATTATAGTGTTTTGAAAAGAAAATGATAGATGGCATTATGACTAATGAACAAGCCTATTAATTGGAACATACAGTCTTTTGCTAGTACTTAAGACAATGGTGGGAGTTTATAATAATCCTTCACTTTACACCATGACCCATACTTTGCAATATGATGTCAGCTTGTTTCACTGTAATTATTGTCTTCATCTGAAATGTTAGGAGGAAATAAAATGGCTCAATAGAATTATTTATTTCTAAAGAGATGAATGCCTGAGAGATCATGTACAACTCCCTTTTTTAAGAGATAAGGAAATAGAGATTCAAAAAGCAAGCATAAATGAATTCTCATGATTTTTACAGTTTCTTACTAGTAGAACACAAAGAAAGATTCAGGTCTCTTCACTCCCTGTGATGAATTATATGATTTTATTCATTAGTGATGCTAAACTTTGAGCCATGAAAGTTAAGGGAATGAGATATGATGTGGGAGAGCTTACTGTAGCTATGTTAGCATGCTATTTCAGTTACATTCTCTTAGGTTGTATATTTCTACATACCCATATTTGCAATTAACATTTTGCTTATATTAAGAAAAAAAGTATTCTAGTGGGAAGATAATTAAGCCTTTGAAAAATGATTCCTCTGGAGAATTCAGGAGACTCATTTTGAAATATGAAAACTATTAAGGTAGAAATTTTATGCAATTTAAAAATCTCTGCCACCCTAGGATATATAGGAGGTGAAAGGAGAAAAGTACATGAAAGCAACAGAGAAGTTCCTTCTCTGCATGTTATGAAAAGACAGCCTTTATCATGTAAAACAAATTAGCACAATATAACATTTCTTTTGGAATGGAATAGAATATAACTTTTTTGGTATTCTATTAGTTACAAAGCTCCATGGTTAATTAGCTTGATTTGTTTTCCTATAGAAACAGAGAGATAGCTAACCTTTATTTTCTCTACTAAATTGAAGATATGTATAGTGATATGGGTGATTATAATAAATAGTGCCTCCCCATAGCTTCCACCAATTTAGTATATGTTTTGATAGAGCTATAATCTCTTGGTTACACATTCTCTCTACCAGAACAGATTGCTTTCTTTCTGTACTTTCTCTAAAAACCTGCTGCTTAGCTTTGTCCTGTGAATTTTCCATGGTGGATTGAAGACTTTACTTATGTGTGTATATATGTGTGTGTGTGTGTGTGTGTGTGTGTGTGTGTGTGTGTGTATTTTATTTAAATAAATCTTCTCATCTTATTTGATTGAATATAGACATAGAAGAGTCATATGCTTATATCTTTACAGAAAGATGAGTGTATCAGAGAAATTATAAGAAGCATCCTCATCTATTCTTCGGTATAAAAACATCAAGGGTGTTTACATTATCATTTACACAGCCCATTCCAACCTTCATGTTAGAGAGTTAGACTTTTCACGTATCTGGATTAAAAATTGAATGGTAGTGACAGAGGGCTACGATTTGTGGTTTTAAAATATACTTTCAGACTTCCGGGGGTGGAGTCAAGATGGCGGAGATCAGACAGGAGTCTTTGTAACCTCTAACCTTCTCTCAAACCAACAACATATGAAGCCTCTAGACTGATTTTGAAGTAAAATATACTTTCATAGGATCTCCTATTTCTGTGACTTAACATAGGTAAGCCTTTCTTCCTCACTTCTGCCCCCTTAGATTGCCCACTTAACTTTAAAACTCAACTCAGTCACACCTCTACCATGAGACCTCTCCTGATCTCTTCAGTGGCTGGTACATTCCCCAGCCCTGAAAAAGTACCTCATCTGTGCTATTCCCAAAGATTTAGAAGCTGTTATATCTTAAAACTTCTTTAAGACTGCAGATTAAATTTTTTTTTAAAAGACTGCAGATACTCATTATTTACTTTTTATGTATTTATCCATGTATATACTGCTTCCATTGATAAAATGCAATAGAATAAATAGCTCATTGTCTGGGAGCTGTTTTAGTTTTGATCTGCTGTATACAATGACTGGAATATTTACAAGGGGCTTGTTTGATTTATGAGATGTTTTGTGACAGTCTTTTGGCATAAAAGAATCCCTCCTGGGAGGACATAGATTCCCCTCTTGACTTTTGCTTTCTACAACTGAATTCACAGTGCCACACTTCCCGAGTGTAGGTAGATTCAGCTGTCAATAGGTTCACTCTTTGTCCAGGGAATGAGTTTATGACTAAGAGCTGGACCTATGGGTCAGCCAAAGAAATCAGGGAAAACAAGCCCTTAATGAGTTTGGATACTAAAAATAATAGATAAATATTGTATATTAATTATTTAAGGTCAAAATAAGTCTTTAAGGCTAGTTTGTTGAGACTAACAACTCAAGAAGTAACATCAAAATATATTATTCCTGGTATAATTTCATAATTTTCTTAGTCACAAATCATAATATAAATCACTTACACACTAAAAGTAAACTTTTGAGTCACCCTTACTTTGTCCATAAGTGTTTATAATGGAGGAAAAGATTCCAGTTTCTCAGTAAACCAATTCAGTATTTAGAATTTTACAGCATTTAGCAACTTCTTCCACAGGGCCAATAATATTTTATGACTTTGTCCAAGTAGAAGGTTCCTGGCACGTTTACAGGATATGACTTTTTATGGGGTCTATTTTTGTAACTTTATTACAAAGTAAGTAATTATTATTCTTCATTTTAAAGCAAGATATACCCAATTAAACATTTGATAAGTTTGAACATTATGACAACAGCCACCAAGAATTTAATTAATAATTTCACAGCAAAATTTCACTGTTGAAAGAGAAGTTAATTTACTAATGATACAATTATATCATCCTCCTAATAGTATTTCTTATTCAATTCAAAATTCAAGAAAATTGAGGAATACAATGATAATATAAACAATTGTATAAATTTAAAAACATGAAACAATTATTCTCAGTCAAATTATATCAATTCAGTTGAAAGCAAAATCCACTTCATTCATCTTATCAGTTTTGGCTTTCTATACTTATTTCATTCAAGACCAGAATAGAGTAATTTTGATCCAATTAGACTTTTAGCAAAATCTGTTTTTTTTCCATTTCTAAATATATTGCTTTATTGTCAAATACTAAGTGTACTTTCCACTTTTCTATTTATAGAGGGTCAAAGATCACAGATTTACTTTTTCTAAATATAAAGGGTCAAAGATCAGTTATTCTAATAGAAAAACACATGTATCTTTATGTGAAGCCATGATAAATTCAATCACATCTGGATCTATCTTTACAAATGGTATCATACAGAATCTGTTTGCTAAAGGCCATTTATTGCTCTTATTTCACATTATGGATACCATTACTTTCAGTTAGTCTGCTGCCCAAGATTTAATATAATTGCCCTGTTTTCTCAGGGTCCTCTTTAGGTTCAAAATGATTTTATGAATATCTCTGTTATATATTATGGATGTATATTTATCACATAAGGACTAAAATAAACACTTTCACAAAAGGACACAAAGAAGGAAGAAAGGGAAATAGAGGGAGACAGAAAGGAAGGGAGGAGTAACAACCAACTCAAAAGGGTTAAGTGATGTGCTGTACAAATAATTTTTGCAAAATTACAAAACATCCAAGAGGCTTTTGGCTAAAATCCCTGAGGGTCTTCCCTAACCAGACAGATTTTTTTGACTAGGTAACAGAGGTCTTACTTTGCCTAATTTTTACCTAGCCTTAATCACTTATTGGGCTTTACAACAATAAGAAACTTGAGAAAGACCTTAACTTTACAAAGAAAAGGTGTCCCACTGCATCCAGGGCCATGTCTAATTGATTTGATCTCTATCTTGCCACTGGCTCCAGATGACTCTGGTACAGGGAATGCATGTGGTTACTTAAATCCAATTTCTTTAGAAGTCATGGCATTACATTCGTAATAATCGTGGTCCTTTTTGAGAATGATGCACAAACAACAACAATAACAACATTGCTGTCCAATACAAATTAACATTGAATTGATTCACACTATTCTACATATTATTCTTGGCATTTTACCTCATTAAGAGATTGTTTTTCTCTGACTTTCCTGGCTAGCCCACAGGCTTTCTCTTAAGACATAAACCAGTCCTATACAAGGACTTAACCTATTGACAACCATATTATACTGGGGAGTATGGAACTGTGTGTGCAGGTCAAGAGTCAATAGGGGAACCTTACATCTTTGTGAAAGGTATTCCCTTATGCCAGATGATTATCACAAAACATGGGGTTATTGAGTTAGAGATGGAAGAGAATTTAGAAGTCATAGTTTAGCTCAAGTGTATTATGGTTGAAGAAACTTAGTCTCAGAGAAGTTGCTGAAGATCACATGAGTGGCAAATCCAGGATTTGAAATATAGGATCTGATATCAAATTTCATAATTGTTGCTCTTTTCACTACACTAATGATGCCTCCCATTTTGCTTCTATTTAGTGATCAGAAAACAATTTCAAATTAAAATCAATTATGAAATTGACCATTCTGAATTTGAATTATTTTTGAAGTAATAGAAAGTGTCATAGGCTTAATAACACATTACAACTAAACATGCAATTCTGTCTACTTCCTCCTCCCCTCCCCCCCGCACACACTGAAGAGAAATTGAGTATTTTTTACTTCCTCACAAAAATTTTCAAAATTGACTTCCCATTTTGAGGACTGGAAGAGAGCCCTGAAATCTGTATTTCACAGAGAAGCTGTATGTAATACTTCTTTACCTCTCTTTTTGGAGAATAGGTAAGGTGAATGCCAGATGGGAATTACTAGTTCCATTTATTTCTACAATATGATGCACACCATTTGTAAACTATGTAACATATGTGGTTACTGTTACTTCTAGCATAATTCAAATTTAGAGACAAAGAAAATTACTGTAGTAATCCTATGCTGAATGGAAACTGTGGACATGACTCATAACAGATACATAGGTGTTGCCTCATAATGTAAAGGGGGGTTAATGATCTTTTTGTCTTTTCATCTCTGTCTTTCTCTTGCTCTCTCTCTGTCTGTCTGTTTCTCTCTCTGTCTTTGTCCTTCTGTCTCTCTTTCTGTGTGTCTCTGGCTCTCTATTTCTGTCTCTGTGTGTGTCTCTTTGCTTTGTCTGTCTCTGTTTTTCTCTGTGTCTGTCTGTGTCTCTTTGTCTGTCTCTGTCTCTCTGTGTCTCTCCATGGCTCTCTCTGTCTGTCTCTTTGTCTCTGTCTCTCTCCTTTCTCTGTTTCTGTCTGTCAATGTCTCTCTCTGTCACTCTGTCTCTGTCTCTGTCTCTCTCTCCCCCTCTCAATTCCCCCACCTAGAGTCTTTTTGGAAATATCAGAATGTATCTGATGTTTAGGTATTTGAAGAAAGAGTAAATCTTTAATTTCCATGCAAACACTTGAGCATTTCTACATCAAATATAGGACAAGGTCAATAGTACCTTAAAAAATATGAAACACAAATAACTTGTATGGCTAGTCATGACTTATTGTGGTGTTGATAGGATGTTTCTACCTTTCATGGGCAAAGATCTATAACGAATCGTTCATCACAAGGTAGTAATGGGTACATAATTCAATATCTATCTGTTGAAAATTCAAATGGTTCTCAGTCTTGCATTTGACCCTTCTACTTTCTCAGAGACAGGTGTGAGAGAAAGAGTCCTAAGAATTTATTTATTTATTTATTTGCTGAGGCAATTGGGGTTAAGTGACTTGCCCAGGGTCACACAGCTAGGAACTGAGACCAGATTTGAACTCAGGTCCTGCTGACTTCAGGATTGGTGCTCTATTCACTGCACCACCTAGCTGCCATCTAAGAATTTAATTTTTCTAGAATTTTTATAAATATTAGTTTATCTGTTTATGGTCTCTTAATCTATAATTTTAGTCTTTGGCCAGTAAGTTGATATGTTCTGAAGAAACTGAACTACAGTTATCCCTTCCACATTTCAAGGGTTGGGGGCATAGCACCTCTGTGATCTAGAAAATTCATACAAAATTTTGGTCCTTCCTTCATACCAAAGAAAAAGTCTGAAAGGTTATGACATTAAAAGATTAAATACTATTAAACAAATGTTTATTAGTTGCTATTAAACAAAACTCTAATACATTTTATGTGCATTTCTGAGTTTTTAAACTTTTTCTATGTCATCTGCTGTCACTTTGTGTGTCATCTGTGGCTTTCACAAAACCCCCTAGAAATCCCCATTTAATTTCTTATGCCGACCCCATGATATATTGGAACTATGGTGGGGAAAGTCTTGCTGTGAAAGAAATGAATGTATATCATTGTTAAAATTGTCCCTCTAACTGAAGTCAGAAGACATGAAGAAGTGGTTCATAAAATAATTTGTTGAAGGTATTAAAAGTACAATTATTAGAATTGTATGCCACAAGTCATAGATGAGTTTTGATATTTACTTAGTAGGCAAAGGAAGTAGTCATACTGATGGAGTGTTAGTGTGGCATACTAGTTACAGTACTAAGGTTGGAGTCAGGAGGCCAACCTACAGACTTATACAAATTATGTTATTCTAAGTTATTTAACTTTTTTAAAAGTAAGTTTCCTCAACTTTTTAGACTGGGAATAATAACAGAACTTTATTTTATAGGGTTGTTCCAAAATCAAATGATATAAAGTGAATATAAATTATTTTTTAAACTGAAAACATCATTTTATTGATACATTATTATTGATACATCATTATTCATTTCACTGAGATCACATTCATTAAAGTATAGGAAAATATTTTTAGGAAATTATTTTAATTACAAGGGCTTGTTTTTAGTGCCTGATGCCTTCAGGGTATATTTAACTTGTTTAAATAATTATTTTATAAATATATCTTCAATAAGAACATAATAAGATCTTTGATTTTGATGAAGGTAGTAATATACAAATCTTATATAAGAACAATTAAGACATGACAGGTTGTCTAGACTAATTCTATCATATTAGACATGAGTCATCAGAGGCCTAGGAAACTTCAAGTGACATGTTCTTCTACATTAAGCTTTTCCTAATCTCCCCAGGTGTTAGTGCCTTTCTTTAACAAACAACAAAAAATTGCCATGAATTTATTTTTTTAATACTTACATATCTATAGGGTACAATGTAAGCTTTCTGAGGACAGAAGATATTTTATTTTTGTCTTTTTATCCCCATGGTTTAGCATGCTGACATAGTAAGCTGTTAGTATATGTTTATTCATTATCCAAGGTAACTCCTGTAACAAGTAGCAGAGCTGAGAACCTAAGAAATCAAATATGCAGATAATGAATTGGAAATGAAGGGGAAGTCATAGCAGAGTGTAAGATTAAATTAACCTAGGTTTATAATTCGAATTTCAGCAGGTATAGTCTTAAAAAGGATGGGTATAAGTTTATTGTTGCTCAGACCCATGATTTAAATAAGCCTAAGAGAAGAGGAAACTCATAGCACAAAAGTAATACACTATTAACAAATAGTGGCCACTGTAACAAACATAAATCATCACCACTCCAAAGAAGCACTAACATCTGAATTACTTATCTTGGAGGATGGTCATAACTATTCAGAATCTCGAGTGGGAGCCATTGCTAGGCAAGTTTGTACAAGATATCCTAGCCCAAATCCTCCAAGTCCCTTTCCGCAAGATTTTTATAGGCTGAGAATAAAGAAGGCACTATGCTAAATATTCTCATTTGATATGTGATTCTTGAGACGTGGCAACCTCCCAAGAATAAGATACTCCATCACAAGAGGCTCTCCAAGGAGAATATTTGTTCATTCCTTTAGGGAAATTGTGTTTCATCAAGGAACTGGCCAGGTTTCTGGGGTAAACATAGGCCTGCAATCATTGATTAATGAACAGGAAAGGATGGCCTTCCAACTTCTTTGTGCTTTTCTTGGAATTCCATCAGATAACTCTGTAAGCACATTCTCAGTAAAAAGTTACACAAAAGATATGGCTGTGACTTTCTTAAAATTCTTTATTTTCTAGTATTCTTTATACAGAGTCAAAGGTAACAAGTTTAATACTCATTTAGAAGGTATGTCTCAAGAACAATATGTTTTTATGTAGTTATAGGAAATTTTGGAGCAAGATCATTTTTGGACAGAGCATGTCTACACACTACAAATTAGTTGCAGCAAAAGTAGGACTTCAGGAAAGGACCTATAGGAAGGTTCATTAAAAGGAGAAATAGGGACATCAAAGAGGAAGAAGAAGGACACCAATGATTAAAATTGACTAACCTGACTTCCCTCAAAGGCCAGGTTCTCCTAGAGTTGCACTTAAGCTAAGTTCCTGGGAATATGGCTGATTAATTTTGCAGTGAAGAACAATGTAGAGAAATGGAAAAGTGGCTATATCTTCAAACTTCACTTTCAGATTATTTGGGATGAAAAATGCTCTATTCTGTTTTTAAGTCTTTTCTCTAGGATGAGATTGCACATCTTCTATTCCGATTTCTAAATCCTATCTCTGTCAGGAAACTCTTTTTTATATCTAAATCCTTTCCCCCAAAGCTTAAACTCTATTCAGCTTTAAGAGGAGATAAGAGCAGAACATAGCAATGTCCTCTCTTTAACCTGCCTATTTTTAAAGGTAATCATTAGATGTTTCATAATGGTATATCTTCTTCAGACTGAGTAATTTCAGTTCCTTGAATCTTTTCCCTTAAGTCCAAAACCATCCTTAAATCATATTTCTTTTCTGCAAATAGTTCATAGCCTTAAGGTAGGGAATTAAACAAAATT
>JAJPUD010006904.1:0-18201 GCA_023553655.1 Myrmecobius fasciatus | reverse complement strand
ATATTACTTATAATATTCTTTTATATAGATTCATTATGCACTTAGGATAATTATAGTGATAAGGTTTGCCACCCAAAAGGTCCAAATTAAAATTTACATTATACAACTATAAAAATATAAAATGTATTCTACTATTAATTATGAAAACTCATAAAATTATAAAACTAATTATAAGATGACTGTGAAAATTTGTGTGATGTACTTTTAATTTTTTTAGTTCTCCAGCAAGACCTTATAGACTTACTATTATCTGCAAGACTTCATTTTAAACATATTTTACAAATTTTGTTGAGTATAAATAACATTTAATTAAGTTACAACTTGAAATGTTTAACATATAATTACATATAAATCAACTCTCTATATTAGACTTTTATTTGAACAAAGTTTTGTAATATGACTCAAATATGATTCTGTACTGAGTTTATACATTTTGGTTTAAAATAATAAAATGAAAATAACATTTTACACTAACATATCATACAAATTGGTAAGAAAATTTTGCAAACTCTCTTGCTGAGAGAAATAAAATTTTAAAAATTATCTTAGTTACATAGCCAATGGAAAACTTAATAACCTGTTATGATATTTACTTTTCTGCTAGCAGTAAATGATGTAGTAGATAGAGCACTTGGGTTGGAATTAAGAAGATTCATCTTTTTGGGTTCAGTTCTGCTCAAATACTTACTACTGTGTAATTCTGGCCAAGTCACTTAGCCTTCTTTGCCTCAGCTACTCATCTGTTAAATGAGTTGGAGAAGAAAATGGCAAACCACTTATTTCTTTATCTTTGCCAAGAAAAACACAGAGTCATAAAGAGTTGGACATGACTAAAATGACTGAAAAACAATAATAATAAGCAATGTGTGAAATGATAAATATGCTTAAAATTTAATGAATATATTGTTTAATTTTAAATAATGTTTCCATTTAAACTATTCTTTATAATGAAACAATTCCTTTAGATGTGACTTTCTTCTCTTCTACCCGTGGTACACAGCTTTACTCTCACAGAAACTAATGAATGACTAATGCCAACCAATTCATTTGAAAATCTACTAGATAGAAGAATGATAACATAAGTAAAAAAACAAGATCAGAAAACTATCTTAATGACTCCAATGAGAGACAACATAAGGCTTGTTTCTGCCCAATGTTTGTCATAATCTTTGATGGTTTTAAGATGGTTTGTAATCCCCATGTCCAGAAATCATAGTGTGTAAATGGCCTAATAGTTGTGCTACAAGAGCATGAACATTCCTAATATCTAGATCATGATTACATAGCTGATAACCCCTGATTGCAGGGGAACAGAAGGAAATGAGGGTACTATTCTGGTACAGTATACAGAATGCAAATAAGGGTGTTCACACATGTCTGAGTATCCCAGGGGAATTGGTTTGCATTTGAATGTTGATCCATTCTGGCATTTAGGAAATAATTTGATGACAGTTTAAGAAAATGTAAAAACATGTTGTGCTGAGTCAAAAGCAGTCAGAGTTTGATGTAAACCACTGCATGAACACCAAAATCCTTATGTGATTGATCATAAATGTTTTAAATCATTACAGAAACAAATTTATAATGCTTTAAACATGCAGATGCTTATCTTTATGGGGAGGGGTATGGGAAGGGAAGAGGGAAGCATATCTGAAATATAATTGAGCAATTATTTACTTAATGTACCATCGAAGAACTTTTATCCTGAATCTCCCATTGAGAACAATGTTTCCTGAAGTCAGAAGGACCTAAGATGCTTACTAGGAATATCGCTTTGAACAACTTACTTAACTTGATTTTGCCTCAGTTTCCTTAACCATAAAGTAATACTTTCCTCCTAGGTTGTTGTGAAAGTCAAATGAGAATGTTTGTAAAGCTCTTAGCAGTGGAAGAATGCCTGCCATATAGTAGACAGTATATAAATGCTAATTGTTATCATCATGATGATGCTTTCAATTCCTGCCCCATTTAATTCTCATCACAATCCAGAGAGGAAGGTAATTCAAGTAGTATCTTCATCTGACAGATATGTAACTGGGCAGTCACTGTGGTACATTGAAAGAAAGTATATTTGAAGGAAAAGGCTCTGCAATTTATCACCTTTGTGATATTATTAAATTATTCTGCCCATCTGGTCTCCAGCTCTCTCAAATTCTCTGAAAAGATTGGAATAGATGAGTTCTAAAGTGACTTTTAGCTCTACATTTATGATCCTATGAACTTGAGATTCATAGTGTAACCCCTCATTCAAAGATCAGTGTCTTAAGACTCTCTTCATTGGTGGAAATTGATAATGAGGCATTATATGTCTATGTGAGGGGTGGAGTTGGCAATAGCTTGAGAGAAAAGAAAGCCTGACTTTCTGATTTCTAGCTTCAATAGAAAAGATATGTGATTGTAGGTTCTTTTTGGATCTCTGAAGGGAAAGAGGGACAGGGAAGAAATTAACATGTAGGGGAAACAATAGATCAATCATATGCCTAATCCTTACTTACTCCAGTAGAAGCTGAAGTGAAATTCTTCCTTCTCTTTTCCTGGCCTCTCTCCCTTATTTCCTCTATCTTCGCACTAGGACAACTCATTTACTCTGTGTATTGTCTGATATCATCTCATTCCTATATTTTTTCTGATTTTTGTTTGTTTTTAACTTCATTAAGTGAGTTTATTTGCTCTTCAATAGTTGTGTTTTTTTTAAATTTATTTTTGCCACCCATTACCTTATGAATCATGTTGGGGGAGAAAAATCAGAGCAAAAGGGAAAATCCATGAGAGAGATTAAAAAAAAAAAAAAAAACAGGAAAAAAGAAGTGAATATAGTATGCATTGATTTACATTCAGTCTCCTTAGTTCTTTTTCTGAATGCAGATGGCATTTTCTGTCCAAAGTCTATTGGGATTGCTTTGAATCACTGAACCACTGAGAAGAACTAAGTGTTTCATAGTAGATCATTGCACATTCTTGCTGTTATTGGGGACAATGTATTCCTGGTTCTTTTTGTTTTGCTCAGCATCAGTTCAGTTAATCTTTCCAGGTCTTTCTAAAATCAGTTTGTTCCTTGGTATCCAGACCCAGTAATGGCACTGCTGGATCAAAGGGCGTGCACAGTTTTTTAGCCCTTTGAGCATAATTCCAGATTGTTCTCCAGAACGGTTGAATCATTTCACAACTTCATCAACAATGCATTGTTGTCCCAATTTTGCTACACCCCCTCCAACATTTATCATTAACTTTTCCTATCATTTTAGCCAATCTGAGAGGTGTGAAGTGGTATCTCAGAGTTGTTTTAATTTGTATTTCTCTAATCGATAGTGATTTAGAGCATTTTTTCATGTCATATCAAAGATGCTTTAATTTCATCATCTGAAAATTGTTCATATCCTTTTGCCATTTATCAATTGGGGAATGACTTGTATTCTTATAAATTTGAAAAAGTTCTTTAAATATTTTAGAAATGAGACCTTTATCAGAAATACTGTCTATAAAGATTTTCCCCAAAATTTATACTTCTCTTTTAATCTTCTTTCTGTTGGTTTGGTTTGTGCAAAACTTTTTTAGTTAAATGTAATCAAAGTTGTCTACTTTAACTTTCATAATGTTCTCTAATTCTTTGCTAGTCATAAATTCTTCCCTTTTCTAAAAATCTTATAGGTAAATTATCCCTTGTTTTTCTAATTTGTTAATGGTATCATCCTTTATACTGAAATCCTGTATCTATTTTGATCTTTTTTGATATGGGATGTGAGATGTAGGCCTATGCTGAATTTTTGAAATATTATTTTTCAGTTTTCCCAGCAATTTTTGTCAAATAATGAGTTCTTATTCCAGAAACTGGAGTTTGGGGATTTATCAAATACTAGATTGCTATAGGCTTTGATTATTTTGTCATGAGTATCTAATCTGTTCTACTGATCCACCACTCTGTTTCTTAGCCAGTACCAAATGGTTTTAATGACTGCTGCTTTATATTATAGTTTTAGGCTTAGTACTGCTAAGTCACCATTCTTTGTATTTTTTTCATTAATTTCTTTGATATTATTGAGCTTTTGTTCTTCCAGATGAATTTTGTTGTTATTTTTTCTAGTTCTATAAAATAAAGTTTTGGCAACTTGATTGGTGTGGCACTGACCAAGTAGACCAGGCAGAATTGTCATTTTTATTATATTAGCTCAGTTGAGCCATAAACAATTTATATTTTTCCAGTTATTTAGATCTGGGAAGTTCTTGGATTTTTCTTGACAGGCTAAATAATACTAAGTATTTTATTTTGCCTACAGTAATTGTAAGGGAAATTGTCTTTCTATATCTTGCTGATCAGCTTATCAGTAATATACAGAAATACTGATGATTTGTGTGGGTTTATTTTATATCCGATTTCTTTGCTAAAGCTGTGAATTGTTTCCAGTAAGTTTTTGGATGATTTTCTAGAATTCTCTAAGTATATTATCATATCATCTGTGAAGAATGATAGTTTTATTTCCTCATTGTCTATTCTAATTCCTTTAATTTCTTTTTCTTTCCTTATTGCTAAAGCCAACATTTCTAGTACAATGTTGAATAACAGTGGTGATTAGAGGCTAAGAGGCACCTTTGTTTCACCCCAATCTTACTGGAATGCTTCCAGCTTCTCTCCATCACAAATAATTCTTGCTGTACGTTTTCAATAGGAACTGCTTATTATTTTAAGGAAAGCTCCCTTTAGCCCTATGCTGTCTAAAATTTTTAATAGGAATGGGTGCTGTGTTTTGTCAAAAGCTTTTTCTGCATCTATTGAGATTATCATATGATTTCTGTTGGTTTTGTTATTGATGTGTTTGAGTATGGTAATACTTTTCCTGATACTGAACCAGCCTTGCATTCTGATATAAATCCTATTTGGTCATAGTTTATTATCCTCTGATAATTTCCTATAATCTCTTTGCTAACATTTTATTGCATGAATTTTTGCATGAATATTCATTAAGGAGATTGGTCTGTCATTTTCTTTCTCTGTTTTGGCTCTCCCTGTTTCTGATATCAGTATCATATTTGTGTCATAGGAGGAATTTGGCAGTACTACTTCTTTATCTATTTTTCTAAAAGTTTACATAGCAATGTTTGAAATCTTTATGCTACTGGCATATAATGGAAAAGTAGGCAGTCTTATTTACATAGCTTGTGGCATTCCTTTCCTATCAAGAAATAGAGAGCAGAAATTTAAGTTTAATCTGTCTACTAAGGATTTCCTTTTTTGAATTTATCCTTCATTTTGTGCATTCTTATTATGACTTGTATGGTGATTGGTAGATGGTTCTGGTTCCACTTTGTAGGGAGCAGACAGCTGTTCTGTATCATCCTGATATGCTGTAAATTGTTCAAGCCCCTTTCTTTGTCTCTGGCCTTAATTCAATAATACTGCTCCCTGGAGGCCTGGGCTCATTGGTTTAGGTCCTCCTTCAGGGGTTAGGTCTCTTGTTTGTTTCTCTCTGTTAATCTTTATCCTTTAGTAGTGCTTCCTTACCCTTGCCTTCCGGTGCTTCACTAAAGTGGTATTTAAGATAATATTGTACCAGGTGTGGTCATTAGTTTATCCAGAGGTCACCTTGATCACAAGAGGGGAAGGTTGCCCTAAAGCTAGCTAAACCCCAGAACTAGAAACACTGGAACTGCAGTTTACAGGAGACTCAGAATGTGAGGAGGATGAAGCTTCCTCCCAACCAGTTGTCATAATTTGCTATTTCCACCCCTCGCTGAACTCTCAATGTGTTCTTGAGAGTCTACCATTTACAAGATAGGCGCCAGTTAGTCTGCCTCAAACTGATACACTGTTTGTGAAGCTAGGACCCTTGTAAATAAGGAGACCATCATATCTTCATAGTTTTGTCACATTCTGAGTCTCCTGTAAACTTCTTTCTACTATTCTGTCTTCTGTAATCAACTCGTATGATGACATATGCAAGGGAAAGAATCAAAGAATAATTTAGTCTCTGTGAACCTAAATTTCTTTATCTGTAAACATTGAGGGAAAAGGGGGAGTTAGCTTCAGCTGCCTCTGAGATCTCTTCACATTCACCATCTATAAGTCTTTGACCCTATGATTAAGTGATCTCCAAATCCATTTAAGCTCTAAATCCAATGATTCCATCTTTAAATCAAAGAATAAATACAGAAAAAATAATTATTGATTTATGATATTGATTAAGAGAGGGCAGCTAGGTGGAACAGTAGAGTGCTGAGCCTGGAATCAAGAAGACTTATCTCCCTAAAATCAAATCTGACTTCAGACACTTAGCAGCAGTGTGGTTGTTTCTTTGCCTCAATTTCTTCATCTGTAAAATGAGCTGGAAATAGAAATGGCAAACCATTGCAGTAACTTTATTAAGAAAAATCCAAAGGTAATTCAAAGAGCTTGATACAATTGAAAACCAACTAAATAACAAAAACTAGTTTATGGAAGTTTCTCATTGAAATTGACACTGAGGATTTGGGGGGAGGTTGAGGAAGTATATCTGGAGTTGTGATTTTATTGGTCTTTGCAGTTCCAGGTGATGAAATTAGATTCTCAATTCAGACCAACAATTGTTCTGCATCTTATTGCCTGAGACAATGAAAGGTTATAATTTGCTGTATCTGTCAGAGGCTAAATTTGAACACAGGCCTTCATGATTCTAAGTCTAGCCCACTGTCCTCTAAGTCACATTATCTTTCATGGGGATACAATGACAAATATCAGTTATTTGTCTTTAAGAAGTTTATATTCTCTACTATTTGCTTAAATTTATTAAGAATCATCTGAGCATCAGTTAGATGCATAGCATGTATTCTGTGTTTAATAATATAGGGCTCTTTTTCTCTCTCAACATGATTCATAAATAAATGTGTATTAATAAAATAAAATAAAACTAATAATATAGAACTCGGATTCCACTTGAAAATTCCTATTTCACTTGCTGATGTCTCACTTTCCAAGACTTTAAAACAGGAATTTAAGTTAAAAAGTATATATTAAGTGCCGTTTATTTGCAAGCACTTTGCTAAGTGTCAGGGATACAAACAAAAAAAGTGCAAAAAAAAGTGCCCTAAAGGACTTCAAAATCTAATAGAACATAATAGCACTTGCAATCTCATACAGGAAACTATGAAAATGAATTAGATAATGTTTGAAAATTAGATTATGTATTAGCTATATTCAAATTATTATTTCAAATTCCACTCAAGTTTCCAGTAGTCATTAACAAACAATAATTAAACTTAACTTCTAACATTTTAAATCCATTGGCCATTAACTGCTGTTATCTAACACTTTTCATTTATTTCTCTGCAGAAATGTGACCTGGAATAATTTAGCTATCCCAGATACCCACTGCTCCAGAGAAATAGAAGAAGGTTATCAATGCCCACCAGGATTTAAATGCATGGACCTCGAAGATCTGGGACTTAGCAGGCAAGAGCTGGGCTACAGTGGCTTTAATGAGATAGGTCTGTCTTACTGGTAAAATATCTTTTCAGTATCTTTTTTAAATGTTTTATAAAATGAGTAGAGTTGACATGTAGATGATTTTTCATGTTTAAGAGTCAGGGCATTTCTTTTTTGATAAAAATAACAAAACTCATATAAAAATAAAGTAGTTCATTTAATTATTTGGTATAATGATATAAAGGTATGTTTATTTCAGTCTGGTCCTATGGTTTAAAGTTATAAAATAACCTTAAAAAGGAAAACAAATTCTTTTCTATTTAAAATTGTCTAATTTGGGTTTCTTTTTGGAATGTCCATTTGTGATTATTCTGGTATAGAACAAATGGCTATCTGTTTTTCTTCTCTTGAACTCAAAACTTCAACAGATTTCCCTTGGGTGGATCAGTTGTCATCTCCTGTATAATCTCCTTTTTTATTTTGAGTGCTTAAGTTATATTTTCCAAAATAATAGTTATATCTTAAATGAGGTACCAGTTATTGTCTAATAATAGTTGTCTAAATAATATAATAGCTTATGTTACCAGGTGGATGTTAGTGTTCTACATGATTCTTCTTGGAGGAGAACTGCTTACAGTATTGTGATGAGAATTTTGCATTTTGATTTCTTTAAAAAAAGTAGGGCAAATCCACATAAAACAGGATGCACATAGTAGACGGCTGTAATTGGGATGAAAAACAACAAAAAAGCTTTGTGCAGTTTATATAATTCTAAAGGAGTATAGCAGCTGTAGATGTGATCAACTCCTCACTATATTCCCAAACCAGGTAGAACAAAACTGAAGTGTTAACAAGTTTCTGTACAAAGTGCTGTGCTAGGGACTATGGAGAATAGTTAACTTTTGATATTCCTGAAATACCAAGAGAACAAAAAACAAATCTCTTTTGTTTGGGATGGGTGTGGAGGCATTGTGATCTGTGTTAATGTAGAATATGTAGAAAGTTGAATGCATATATGCATATATATGGATACATTACTTAGAAGGCAATGAATATATAATTGAATATGTGAATTATTATTTTGTAGTCATTGCTATTCGTAAATTAATACAAATGTTTTCAGTTTTATTTTATCAACTCTAATAATTTATTATATTAAATCGAATCATGTTAATTATATATAGGTATGCTTATTAAATGCTGAAATAAATAACAAATGTTAACATCTTTGATTATTCTGTTAACTGCACTTTATAGCATTAATGGGATGAGAGAAATATTGTTTCTGATATCAATGTGTAAAGAAAAATACACTATTAATTTGTAGGTATACTATTGCTGTCTATCAGTCATCCAACAAAGATTTATGAAATATCTACTGTATGCCAGGAATTCTGCTCGGTGGTGGTAATATATAGATAGAAATTAACCAGCAGCTGTTTCCAAGGATTTTATGTTTTAACATAGTGTTTTAATATGTGTTGGTCCAAATGTGATAAAAAATGGCAAAAATATGATTTATAATTAGTATCATTTTTATGTTATGTATATCATAAACCTTTTAGTGACTAATTAATGCAAAATGGTTATAATGAGGAAAGAATTGGATTATATTCCAATTTCAACTCTAACATTTATTATACTTTTTATGCCCTTGGGGAAAAAACATTTAATTTCTCTGAAGCTCAGCTCCTCGTTTTCTAAAATGAGAACATAAATTATTTTACTGTATAATTCCTAGGGCTACTATAAAGATGTAAAATACTTTGTAATCATACAAATATAAACCATTATCATTATACCTCTGCTAATGGGATAATGATTTTAATGATGCAATTTGAAAATCAATATGATATATACAATTGGTAACATTTGATCTTTTTTGGTATATGTTTGCTATGTAACAAGAGGAAGGTCTTAAATGTGTTAGGAAGGAAAGGATTATGATGTGTTTGTAAATTTAAAAAGAGATTGGACATATGATTTAAGTGGTATATGGAATTCCTGATTGAGGATATCTTAGCTACCAAAGCAAGTTGACACCTCTGCAATTTATGTATTTAGTTGCTTGGAGTACTGGGAAATAAAGTGACTTTTCCATGATCAGTCAGTATGTGGTATAAACCAAACTTTAACCCCATGTCTTCTTAATTCTAGTATTCATGCTCATCATTATATTAGTATAAGAAATGTCCAAATAAAATTAAATAATTGATCTTTCAAAATATCAGAGTACAGGGACAGCTAGGTGGCACAGTGGATAGAGCACCAGCCCTGAAGTCAGGAGACCTGAGTTCAAATGTGGTCTCAGACACTTAACATTCCCTAGCTGTGTGACCCTGGGCAAGTCACTTAACCCCAATTGCCTCAGCAAAAAAAACCAAAAAAAAAAAAAAAAAAAAAAAATCAGAGTACAAAGACAAGCATTGCTTAGGTATCACTGCAATACTAAAGTAAATTATATTAAAAGTATGTGTATCACATAAGTTTTCAAGTATGTACACTTACCCTGTACATTTATAGATGTATGCATATGCATACCTATAAGATTAATCTAGTTTTAGAATTTGCATTCAACAGGCATAGTCTTAAAAAGGGTGGGTACAAGTTTATTACTGTTCAGAATCTTGATTTAAATAAGATATAAGGGAAGAGGAAACTCATAGCTCCAAAGTAATACACACTTAACAAACATAGTAGCCACTAAAACAAAGAATATGCAGCATACATCATCACCACTCCAAGGAAATACCAACACCTGAATTCCTTGACTGGGAAGACTCATGATCACAGCTATTCAGAATCTGTAGTGGGAACCATTGCTAGGAAAGTTTATACAAGACTTCTTGTATACAAATACAAATCTACAAATCTTCAAGTCTCTTTCCACTAAGGAGTTTTTATAGACTGAGAACAAAGAAGGCACTATGCTAAGTATTTTCATTTGATAGGTGGCCCTAGAGACATAGCAGTCTCCCAGGTATAAGATGCTATATTACCAGAGGCCCAACAAGGAAAATATTTGTTGATTTTTTAAGGAAGATTGTGTTTATTTAAGGAACTGGCCAGGTTTGGGGGGCAAAAACAGGCCTGTAATAAAGGATACTCATTAATTAAATTCTTTCTCTATGCTTTTCTGGAATTCTATCAGATAATTGCAAGCATATTCTCATGTTCTCAGCAAAAAGAAGTTACACAAAAGACATGGCTGAGACTTACTTAAGATTCTTTATTCACTAGGATTCCTTACAATTACCACATATTATGGTATATAAAAATAACACTATAAGAAGATATAAACAATTTTTTACTTTTCATACTTTATTAATACTGGTTCTCTTTGGTTATATTTTGTATATGTCTATTGTATACAAAGCATACAATCCAAGTATATAAAACAATTTGTAGACAAAAGGATACACATTTTCTATTGTGTACTTTTGCATATACATATTTACATGCCAGTAGTTATTTCTATATTTATTGAGAAAAAGTATGCACATGAGACTTTTCTCTTTTTCCCTGTTGCACATATTTAAAGAGTAGCAAAGGTGAATAATTATCTCTAATTATAAATTATGTATTGTTTGAAAATAAAAAATAAACATACCTTGTTCATGAATATAGTAACACAAGATTGTGCTATATGTATATAATACACACATATTATATATGTAGGTATATACATAACCATGCTCACATAGGCATATATACATGTATGCATAAGTATGTGAGATTCATGTGTGCACATATATATTTATATACACATCTATATATGTAAATCTATATGTATATGTATGCACACACACTTAAAACTCTTCTCACACATATATTCTATTCCCAACTTTAAAAATGTAATCTAAAAGGTCATTTTAAAATTCAGTTTAATTTCACAAATATTTAAGTAACATTTAGCGCACTGCTATTTATAGGGAGTGATAAGGAAAAAAGAATAAAAAGTAAATAGTCCCAACTGTAAAGGATTTTATGTTCTGTTGGGATGAAAGCAAAATAAAGTGTAGAGAAGTAAGAGACAAAGTAATTTTTGAGAAAGACCCACATAGGATCCACATAGGAGAAAGTATATGTGATGTGTTTTGGTTTTACAAAACTGAGGTGAGGAGGAATATTATAGATTTGGGGAATCTCATGTAAAACCATGGAGGTAAGAAATGGAATATCACTATCTAGTCAGTTTTACAGTGTGAGAAACAGAATAATATGAAAAAATATTGCAAAGATAGATGGGAACCATATTGCTTAGAACTTTAGATGCTAGGTTTTCTTGGCCAGACTCTCTGAAATTACCTAGATTTAAGCAAGCTATGTAATATAGATTGAAATTCAGAATATGTGGGAACTAGTTAAACTGCTAGAGCCATTCCTGTCATAGAGCAGTGTGTGTGTGTGTGTGTGTGTGTGTGTGTGTGTGTGTGTGTGTGTGCGCGTGTGTGTGTTTTCAAGTATGAAGGCAGGGACTGGGGAAAAAAGATTGTGATCTACAGCCTGAATTCATTGAGATAAAAGGGAAAATGGCCTAGAATGTAGGAGATAATTACAACCATGAACTGAACTAGATTGTAATGATGTATTAAGTGAACCTGAAAGAAAAGGATGTTTCTTAGTGATGATGGAAAAATAAATGTTAGAATGAGAATAAGGAACAAGAACAATGTGTGCTCCTTTTTTTTTTTTTGTTTGTTTGTTTCAATGATGTGGGAGAACATGAGAAAAGATGTACCTAGCACTAGAGCAGGTGTCCTGGAGTTCTGGAGATGATACAAGTTGGAGAATATATGGGGTAAAAATGAAGGATAAAGGCTAGTTTGTTAATGAGGTAATAATGAGAATACAAGAGTTAAATGGAAGAAGAAATTAAAGGGTAATGTAGATTATGGAGGACTGTGGCTAAAACAGCAACAAGAATATGAGGAATGGTAGGAGAAGGACACATTGACAGTATAGCAAGGGATTAAGGGAAATAACAGCTAGAAATTCAGTTATCACAAAATTGAGGAATTGTCAGTCATGAAGGGCATTGGCTCTACAATTTTGTGGTGATTAACATGGAATTAGTGTAAATCCTCTGAGACTGATTCATTTTGGGATTTTAGATAGTTGTGGGATACAGATTGCTGATCAAGACTAGGATTTGCTAAAGTTCCTCCCAGCTAGGGTGAACCCACAATTGGTAGATGTGGTAAACTCCAAGGAAGCCCTACTTTGGTGTATTCAGCTTTACATATCTGAGCCCACAGAAATAGAGGCCCCTGAAGTATCATGTCCATTGGGGCACAAATTAGAGACAGTTCAGAGTCCCTTTTGAAGCAGTCCATGTCAGTTTTCCGAACCTTAACAGTTAAGGTCTAAAATTGTTTCATGCCTCTCTAAAGCAGATATTTTGCTGCTCTCAACATCTGGAGCAACTTGAAGATTATTTTCCTAAAGAAGTAATACTGAAAATAATGGATAGCATCCAAGAATAGGTCACAATCAATCAAAAAAGAAATTTGTTTAGCTTATTACATAATTGAGCTGAGAGACAACATGACATTGTCCTTAGACTGAAACTTACTGAAACTCTGGATAATTCATTATTCTTTTTCCTACCGGTTTCTCATTTTTAAAATAATGGCCTCTATAGGGTCTCTAAAATCCCTTCCAGCATTGAATCGGTATTCCTATGAACTAGAGTCCTTATTTACTAATGTGAACTCTTGAATGATTTGAGCCTAGGGCTTTTGGAAGAAGAAAGGAGAATATACAAGCAAAGGGGGAAATTAGGAAAAAAAAAAAAGAAATATTTTCCTGGTTCTGTCTTAGTACAGTAACAAGTTCTAGGCAAAATTTCAAAATAGAGAAAGTTAGGCTTTAACTTTATTTAGAATGTAAACTCATTGAGGACAGGGATTATACTCAATTTTTATTTTCACATCCCTGTCACCTAGTACCCAAAGCCTTGCCAGTAGGGACTTTCTGTTTGCTTGTCAAGTTGAATTGAATTCTTTGATCTTCCTTTTTGTACTTTTTTAGTTCAAGTTCAGCTTTCTTTTAATTCAGTGCATAATAAAGTCATAATAAGGTCTCCTAAAGCACCCTTTCTCTCCTGCATAATCCATATTTGAAAGTTTATTCTGTACCTAACTGTTCTTCTCCAAATGCTCTTTATTTAGTCCCTTCTCTAAATCAAATCTTTTCCCAAAGTGTAGAAGATTCAAAAAATCCATCTTGCTGACAAAATTGCATTTAAGCTTGAATGGCTGATAGTCCTTTACTTGTCTCATGCAATTTGTGTTTTTGAAAGAGAATTCTTTTCTTTTCCATAATATCTCCTATTGCTAGAATTTCAAGCAATGTAATGAATTGGATTTTAAAAGATAATATAAAGAAACATTTTGAAGGTTGATGGGAAGCAATAACCATATAAAAAGTTGGATTTTGTTTTTTTTTTTTTTTTGGTCTGGCTCTCTTGAACTGTTTTAAACAACTTCTCCAAATGCAGAGATATTCTAAAGCCTCAAATATTCATAATGGCACTGATTTTGTGGAATTTGGGGATTGGAGAAGAAAGAGAAAATTATTTGTGAATCAGGAACTGCATGCATAGTTTCTATATATGTATACATCACTATATCTACAAATGGAAATATAATATGGATACAGATGTTTGCTCTTACCTATTTTGGTTTTCAAATTATACCATTTAAAATCATTTTCAAGTAATTAGATATACATTGCACTAAAAGTATATAATACTAAAACACTAAAAGTATATAATAAATATGTGCAAAATGAATGAGCAGTTTACTTTATGGTGTTTTACATGTTAAAGCTACACTTGTCTTGTCCTATTAATTCCTAAAATGCACATTACACAGAGTAATCAAGGATCTTTAATTTTTCTGTAAAATTAGTATAACTTCATTTTTCCATAATTTAATGTCACATATACTTGATTATCAAAGTTGACAAATTAATATTTTTAAAAATAATAATATAATAGTTTGAGATAGCTGACACTAGATCAAAATGGCATAGAGTTTCAGATTTAAAGGGAAACATTTTGAGTTTCTTATTGGAGAGCAAATATGGCCCAAAGGGAGTCATCAGGATTGCTTTTTACCACATATTAGATAGGAGATTATAACTAAGACAATTGGGCTGAAGGATATTCTTGTTATTTGATATAAAAGCAGTGCTTAATTAATGTTGATTTGATTTGATTGATGGATGGATGGAAAAGACACTCATAGTATAACTTAATCTCTTATATTGGTATTATAAGCAACAACTTATTTAACCTTTGAGAAAAGTAGTTGATATAAAATGGATGTGGAATTTCCACCATTGATGGATTCTGTCATCCTGTAGTAGACAGAGGATACTATTAGCACAGCATCAAGCCATTGTTTATTCTGAGATATATGTGAAGGGTCCTGGGCCAATCTTTAGAAATAGAGTAGTAAATGATATTATGGCCCTCTTCTAGGATATATAGACAGAGTACTGTGTTTTTACCAGGAGAAAAGATAAGTGGTAAAATATTATTTTTTAAAATGAAATTGAATGAATTCCTCATTTTTGAGGAATATGTTCCTCAAAACATTATAAATATTGTTTGCATTAAAGGTTTTGCTTGATATTACAAATTTTACATGATTTTAGGCTATTGCAATCTAATTCTATTTTATGATAGATATGATTAATTTTTTCTTTTATTATGGTTTATGTTTTTTGCCTGATTTTAGTCTAATAGCTTGTTTTCTTTTTATCCACATCAATAAGCAGTTATTCAGCATATAATATGTGCCAGGCACTGTGCTAATTGCAGGAAATAAAAAGAAAGTGGAAAAGACAGTCCCTACTCCTGAGGAGTTCAAAGTCAAAAGGGGGAGAAAGTATGAAAATTATTATGTGCAAAAAAATGCAGTTGGAGATAATAAAGAAAACAAAGGCACTAGAATTAAGAATGATTATGAAAGATTTCTCACAAAATATGGAACTTTGGGTGAGATCTGAAGGCTCCCAGGAAAGCCAGGTGAGAGAGATCTGGAGGAAGAGGCTTCCAGTCATGATAAACAGCAGTGAAAATGCATGGTGTAAGGATACAAAGGATCTAATGCAAGGAACAAGAAGTCAGTGCCACTGTAACAAAGAGTTACATAAAGAAAATAGCATCCTTGAAAAAGAAGAAGGAAGACAATGAATAAAAGGAGGGAAAGTATAGGTTACAGAAAGCAAAAAGAGGAGGAAAAGAAATAATTGACAATAGCTTAAGTATTAAATTCAATATCATAAATTTAGAATTAGAGAAAACTTAGCTAAGTGCAGTTTCTTCCTTTTCTTCTTGTTATTTGTCCTTCATTCTGGAAGAGGACCATAACATCAGGGAGGGGATGCTATGACATGCGAGTGAATTGGCTTTAAAGAGGGAGGGATGTGTCAGGCCATCTGCCTCACTTTCCCTTCCAAAGCCATCTGGGTATCAGCAGGACTGGAGATGGCTCTGGATGAAATGGGAGACTTTGACTTTTTTAAGCTAAAGTTTTCAACAGGTGTCAATTTGTCTACCTGTACCAATTCAATGATTTAAGACTAGGTAGTTACTGAGGCAAAGAATCTACTCTTTCCCATAGTTAAAAAAAAAATCTAAATAAATAAATAAAATCAATTAATTAATAAAACAAATAAATATGGAGAGGAAGATTCTCAGGGTTTCTGGCCAAAGCAGAAATGAAAATAGTAATGTTTTCACAACTTCATAGATAGATTAGGAAAGACTGATTTGCTACCTAGTCTTAATCACTGAGTGGGTGCAGCCTCAATCAAACTGAGACCTGTTGTACAACCTTCCCTCCCTCAAATCCAATTCACTTGCATGTCATGGTATCCCTTCCCTGATATCAGAATAAAGGAAAAACTACATAGATAGGTTAGGAAAGACTAGTAAAGAAAGGAAGCACTTTAGAATTCTTTTAAGTGATATGTAAATTTGTATTTTTGTTGTTATTATTAGTGGTCCCCATGAATATACAAGAAAATTGAGGGTAATGCTTCTTCCAAAAGTTTTAACCAACTACGCTGAAAGAACCAACTTGCCCAAGGTCACACAATTAACAAGTGGTAATACTGGGATTCAAATCAAGGTGCTTAGATTCTATATCCAGTGATCTTTCCTTTATACTTGTGGTATCCATTTGATTGCTAGTTGTAGACTGTTTACTGATATAAAAGTTATATGAGAACTTGTCTCTCTACAGTCAGACCAGAGTCAAAACTAGAATAGGGTAGCCAGACCTTTTTTCTAGATCACAATATGGACATGCCTCCCCAATTAGAGTTGCTAGAGCTAGATACCAGGCAGATGATAAGAGAAGGATGGGGAAGAAGGAAGGGGATCAAATAGCAACTTGATTGTAGCTGAAGAGAGCATTAAATTTGAAATCAGAATGGCATGGGTTCAAATTCCTTCTTAAACACCATGTGAACACAGACAAGTTTCTAACCATTATAATGAACCTAAGTTTCCTCTTCTGTAAAATGAGGGGCTCAACTTGATTTTAATGTCACTTTCAAATTTAAATTCTACTTCTATAACTGGATTCTCTTTCAGCATAGCTGAACCCATAGGTTATACCTTGCTGCCAACCTGACCACGATTATCTGCATGAGTTAATGTCTTCTCTCCAATGTCACTGCTGCCCCTCCTCTTGGATTGTTCTTTTTATTTCTGCCTACCTGCCTTTTTTTGTCCCAAGTGAGAAAATTTCTAATTATACCTTTCAGTCAGATCATTGATCAGCTAGAACAGAGGTCAAAATTAATATGAAATTAAAGAAAAAAATAGTGTGAAATTGAGGTCCACTCTGTTTCAAATAAGCTGTAGATAATGAAAAATGGAAAATGCATAAAGATTAAGTTATTAATTATATTCAGCAATTTTTAGAGAAACCTCATTGGTATGAAGCAATTGCTTTCCCTACACACACGCACAAGCTCCAAATCATTGATTTTTACAAGTGAACAGATGTAGCACTAAAGAGCACAACCAACTCAGACTTTATATTCATTTGCTAAACACTATGGAGAAGGTGATAAAAGATTGAGACCAAACAACTGATAAAATACCAAAAGTTCTGAAGGAAAAACAAGCTTACACCTAAACTAATCTATCTATTTAGTGCTATACCAATCAAACTCCCAAGAGATTATTTAACTGAACTAGAAAAAATAACAACAAAATTCATCTGGAAAAACAAAAGGTCAAGAATTTCAAGGGAATTAATGAAAAAAAATGCAAATGAGGGTGGCCTAGCTGCACCAGATCTAAAACTATATTATATAGCTGTGGTCACCAAAACCATTTGGTACTGGATAAGAAATAGAGTAGTGGATCAGTGGAATAGGTTAGGTTCACAGAACAAAATACTCAATGACAATTGTAATCTAGTGTTTGATAAACCCAAAGACCCCAGTTTTTGGGATAAAAACTCCCTATTTGACAAAAACTGCTGGGATAATTGGAAACTAGTCTGGAAGAAATTAGGCATTGACCCACACCTAACACCATATACCAAGATAAGGTCAAAATGGATTCATGATCTAGGTATAAAGAATGATATTATAAATAAATTAGAACAATGTAGGATGGTTTACCTCTCAGACCTGTGGAGGGGGAAGGAATTTGTGACCAAAGAAGAACTAGAGGTCATCATTAATCACAAAATAGATAAGTTTGACTATATCAAGTTGAAAAGTTTTTGTACAAACAAAATGAATGCAGACAAGATTAGAAGGGTAGCAGTAAA